>LGRN01000448.1:0-22279 GCA_001883825.1 Emergomyces pasteurianus Ep9510
CCCTTCCCTTGGGTCAAATACCCTCGACGTTTTTTACAAAAAAAAAAAAAAAAAAAAAAAAAAAAAAAAATTGGTGCAATGGAAAAATCAACGAATAAATGAAAGGTTTTTTGCATTGCTTCTTGACCCCTTAAGGTGGTATATGTGACACTACTATAATGAAAATTTGACGGATTTGACCACAATCACAACGTCTATCCGTTCCAAAAATCAAAGCCAACATCGATTTCCAGAAAAAAATAAAAATAAAGATGAGGTAGGTACAACAGAAAAAATAGGCACCAAGAACGAAAAACAAACGGCAACTTTGAAATTTTTCAATATGCACGTGGCACAATGCTTATATATGTGAATCCATATTCATATCACTCGCCCGTGGGAACATAAACGGGGGTGTGAAGAAACAGGGAGGAAGGGCAAAATGAGAACCCATATGCAAGTTAGGTACGTATGTATATACGAGTGGGGGAATAAACAAAAACAAGTGGAAGCCAAGACATGCATAATAAAATATGCATTAACGTGAGAAAGAAATTAGAAAAGAAAATAGGGAGCATAAACACAAGTACAAGATCAGAAGAGAAAAAAAATAAACGCCGTACATCTAATAATGCAATAAAATATAAGATCTCGCAACCATCATGCATATCGAACGGATGGCATCCTTCCTCGGGCAGCTGCTGTACTTCCGTATGCTGGTGGTGGGAAAGGCGGGTCGATAGGGGGAATACCTGGGGCTCCCGGGTTTACTTGCGAAGGATGTGGAGTCCAAGGGTCTGCCGGTGGTGGTCTAGCCCAGCCCGTGAATCCCCGCGGCTGCGGGGAGTACACCGCGCCTTGGGTCATTGGGGCCATAGACTTTCGGTGTCGAGGTTTGCGACATCGTCTGATTATGCAGCTTAGTATCGAAATGAGGAGCAAGCCGCCAATGCCAGCTGAAAGGCCAATAACGAGGCTCTTATTCTTGTCGATCCAAGACTTGACCTCCTTCCCAAACGAAGAGCCCTCACAGACGCCCTAATTAAAGGACCATGGTTAATATGCGTGGACATTTTTGAAGAGGGAATGACGATAAGAAAAAATACTTACATTTTTACACCGCCCGCCGGCAGTACATGGGGTCCCGTCAAGGAAGTTCTGGTTGAGCGAAAAGCAGGCTGTACGGGATGAAGAACACGCTAATGTACACGTCCGGTCATCGCAGGCAAATGTGTTGTTGCCGTCAAGAATACTTCCCATCAAGGTTCGGCATTGATGATCTCTGCTGGTGCATTGTCCGCTAGCACAGGCGAGACCATTCCCACACTCCTCGCCATCTGGTTTGGTATTATCAGCAGGGCAGGTCGAGGAAGTGCCAGTACACTTTTCCTCTGGATCACAAGGGCTGGTGCTAGGCCGGCAAACACTGTTGCTGGATTTAAACTGGCAATTGCTACAGCAGTCCTCATTCGAATCGTCACAAACGGCATTGTCCTTGAACTTGCATGTTTTAGCATCGCAACAAGGATTGTTTCTGCAAGAAGCTTCTCCACCGCAATCGCAGTCTTCTCCTTCCTCCACGATCCCATTCCCACACTGGCTTCCAGTGATCGTTACCACGCCACGGTTATTCGAGAGACAGTCCGTCCGCACGCTATTTCGCCCCATGCTCGAGCAGATATTACCGACCGTACAGGGTGAAAACTGTGTGATCCCTCTCCCAGAGGTGGGGTTCATGATAAATCTTCCATTTGCATTGCAAGAATTTCGGGAGAAAGGGCAACACTGAGACCTAGCTGCCGCCTGCGGTTGAGAGCAAAGACTGTCGTCACAATCATGGACAGCTCCGAAAGTGTGCCCAACTTCATGGCTTTAAAGCGAAAAGAAAGTTAGCAACGCATCTAGGATTTGCAACCCGAAATGAAGAGAAAGAGGAACTTACGCAAACACTTGCCACTCGTTTGTAGTGCGAGCTACCACGTTGGCTCCTGTTACAGCTTGCGACGAGCTGTTATTTGGATTTGGATCACCTCGGACCTCACTGTTGCACAACTGGCCGAGCCAGGCAAGCCCAACTTCAGCACCGGTCCTACAGTTGCTCATAAGGGTCCAGAATGCATTGTCGTCCCGTTGCTGCCCGCGCCAAGCTGAGAATAAGTTAAGTCGTTGGCCGAGGGTGGGGCCACTATTGCCGCCCTCACCACAACCAACATTCCATGGAGCGGAGGATGGAGGAGTGCCGGGACATTCTGGGGGGAAAACGTTCAAATTTCGCAGGCCAAGAGAGATGTTAAAGGTTTCTTCATAAAGTTGTGATGCGCTGTTGACGACCGTTATGACATTTTCCCTGGTCAACTGCTGCTGCCCCTCTGAACCAAAGGACTGAGTGTAACTGCAATCAGTTGCTACGCCGATCAAAGCAACTTTTCTTGTGGATGGGCAGCCTGCAGTGCTTCCGATGGTTGAACCTAAATTCACACCACCAGCATTCCCTCCAGTTCCTGGAATGTCGAATTGACGCCGACCCAAACCGAAGATGGAATCCAATGAGAGGGAATTCCAGGAGTTAGTGTCACGTTTGGTCACTGGGCGGAAGATGGGGTGGTCGGGATCCGAGTTAAATGGCAGATCATCAGCTCCACAGGAAGGACCTCCAGGTGAAGATCGTTTCGTCACATCATCTTCCCCAGGCCGCCTCATATCCGAGTCCCGGAAGACTATCATGTATTCCGCAGTAGCGTCGTCCAGATTTTTGTCGAGCTCATGTTTTGTTTGAGCGTAACTTGAGCTCAGCAGAATATGATGGTGTTCATGCCTGACGGTAAACGCCCCTTCAAAAAGTGGGTAGGGTCCATCTTGTTTGACGACCACACGAGCCCATCCGACCCTCTCCCAGTTCCCACTCTCTACTTCGACCCAGGACCAGCCTTTGAATACCTTGTGATCTTGTCGATTTATTAACTCTGATTTCTGGATGTTTCCAGCCTGGTCAACGAAGTGGACCTGTGCACCTTCCGGAAGGATATCATGATTAGGCTCTAAGCTAAATTTTAACCGCTGCTGTCTCCTATGGAGATCGAATGTGATATCGAAATGTGAGAGTGCGTTTACTCGATGGGATGGGGTATGGATAATAGGCTGTTCGATGAGGGAGAGATAGCCGATGTTATCCCGTCTCTCGGAACGCGCTGGACAAACGCAGGGCATTGTTAGCATCGAAGAAATACTATTGTCAAAACAAAACACTCAACGAGAATGAGAGGAACTTACCATCAACACTGGAAGCAAGAACTGCTAGAACACTGGTTATCAATGGAACCAGGCCACCGGAAAATCTCATAGCGATAGGAATCGCGCGCTACGGCTCGAGAGCCAGATGGTCAGAATGACCGTTTGAGGGGAAATGACACGCTCTCAGCAGCAGCAGTCGTGGGTCGACGGCAATTTAGAAAACGAGGAAAAATGTAAGGCGGCTACAACCAAAAAAGAAAAATAAAGAAAGAAAAAAAACCAAAAGATTCCCGAAAGAGCGGAATAGAAGTTGTAAGGAGGTGTGATGATGGTTTTGTTTTCCCAATGTTGTGAACAGAGTTCGAACGTCAAAAGAAGATTTTAGGACTTGATCAAAATGCTCCGCAAAAATGGAACCGGACGGCGAAGGAAGAGCCACCACAGGCGCAGTTCTCATCCTCCTGTGGGGCAGGTGAAGCAGGCGCTGCTTAATAACTCAGATGGCTGAAGCGTGCCCAGGCGAGATCGATGATGGTTGGTGCGTAACTGGGGATCCCTGTAGGCTCGTAGGCTCGTAGGCTCGAAGGCTGACGACCAGAGCTAATATATCTAACCCCGACCCCAGAACAGGTCTATTAATTGCATCAGAGTGAGGCTATTCGGTATTTCCGACACACTCTCTTTCCCCCCCCAGCATCCGGTAGTCCCGTGCGGAAGAAGTGAAAGGATTTATATCTCGCAAATTCCCGCCTGGTGGTAATGCCTCGTATATAAGTGCCTCGCCTTGATTATTGATTGTTGTATATATCCTGCTGTTTGTTCTCTTTGCCCAGCAAGAAATGGTGAACTTCCGACAACCTGGGTTTGATTTGTCAAGTTACAATCTCAGGTTCTCTGGACCGAATCGAGTGTGGCTACCATGGGTGACGCTAGGGTTTGCGTCCTGAAGTTTGTGCAGCGTGAGAGTGTGGCGCAGACTTGCCAACCCCGCCTACGTAATGGATGTCTTGGTGGGCGCGGAGGCAAGACTTCGGTCCATGGTGACAAATCTCCTTGACATTTAAAAAAGAACGAACAAAAAATTTCTGAAGAGATAATTAATTGTACGACTACAAAGGCGATCGAAGAGTTCAATCTGTCTGGTGTTGTGTGCTGAGCGCGCTAAGGCTGAAACGGGGGGCCACCGCCATTATTAGTAGGTGTGTAACTCCCCGACCACCAAAGTTAGCGGCTGCTGCATCACTACCAGACACCCCGAGCGCTTCGTACCTTAGGGCCGGGACTGCGGATTTGGTGGCGAACTATCATCCGAAGGGCTCCATCAAGGCACGGAGGATACCTACCTACCTACACAGCATAACCTGCTAATATCCGCTCCCGACTGCTGCAGTTTCCGTCCAAAGTTTCAAAGTAGTAGTATGTCTTGACATTCAACTGCGGGAATGCGAGTAGAATCTACTACTATGAGCCGACGCAAAATATTACAACCAGCACAGCAAAAGTATCATTTGCTCATACTATGACATCTTGCTGAGGAACTGAGCAAAAGTGCGCAGCCCAGAGACCAGAGCCTCGGGGCCTAATGAACCGCCTCTGAAAAACAATATTTCTTGCCGCCGATACGTCAATATTTGCTTGAGGGTGTCGTCCGCTGGATGTCGCTTCATGGTTCCGCCAGGCACGTTTACCTGTACCTTACTTTTGATGAGCACGCGATTATTTGGAAGCCAATGACCCTGCAGCAAATCTTTCTCTCTTCTGCAGCGAAGCGAGAACCAAGCAAACAAAATCAAAGAAATTCTGAAATATGAACTCTCACCCTGGCACTCGGGGCCATCAAACAGACCACCAAGCTTCACCGTTTGTCCATCCCTAGTTTCTATATTCGGGAGCCAATGTTTGAGGAGAGCGGAATTCAGTTATTTCCACAATAACTTCCAAGATCTGTCGGTTTCGGACATTGTCCACAGGCAGCACACGTCACAGGTTTTGAGATGATGATACTTTCCTTCTCTCCCCAATCAAGCTGTTACTACTAGTTATTGCTACTTGCAGCATATCGCTCGTTTGTATTGTACAACTACAGAAGCATATATATTATCCAGAAAAGTATTATAATTTATCAAGCTAGTTGGATCAGATATGTTTCTCACGAAATCTCTACCAGGGTTTGCCGCTATTTGAGGTTTCCGTAAGCGCCTGCTTTTGTTACAGGGACCAACATGAAAAAGGGGATGGATAGATTCAAAGATTGGACAGGAGAACTGCACCACACTGCCTGTTGGGTTAATTACTTAACCAATTAAACGGCTAACTGGTCAACTGCTTTGTATATTTTGTTGCGACTCCCTGACACGATTCGTTTACATTGAGACGGCTTTGGACATATATATACGTTCACCAAATAGCCACATGGCTAAATCATCAATCATGTCCGCAGGAATAAAATACCCAATAATAAATCGCTAACTATACTGCCCTGTAATTGTCAAGCAAATTCTATATAGCCGTTTCACTTACTTCAAGGGATACGTAATTTCTAGCCCGTACCCTGTACCCCGTACTCCGTACAGTTCACACAGATGCCGTTTTACAATTTCTCCGTCCTGGGCTCTCTTTACCTGGGTGCCTCAGGCGCTTCGAAGATTTCGCCAGTCCAACCAACTATTTTTTTTTTTTTTTATAATTATGTAAAATTTTTAAAAGTTAATAATAAAATGATGACCCCAATTAAACAGGTGAGTGTTGAGTATATAAAAGTTATATATATCATTACTATTTTGATAGAATAAATTCTTATTTTCATATCTCTACCGAAACACATTCCATGTACTACTATCTCATGGATGATAAAATATCACCTTTTTGCTCAATGATGGTCCCGGGTTTGCTCCTTCTGTCCATCTTCACTAGCACTGCATACAGCCGAAGTAGCCTCCCCCATTCCTTGATGTGGTTATCATAGTACTAGGTATATACTCCGTATACGAGCTTTTATATACTATCAATTGATGCTATATATGGGCATAGCAGTAAACTTGTTACAACTGCTGTGCGCTGCCTCCAGTAATGGCTCCATGCCGACAGCCATTCTCAGTACTATCCGGACCCCCTAAAACTCACTCATGGCAAAACAAGTAATATCAGATTGACTGTTTGAGCATTGAGCAACTATAGAACCAGGCTCGCCACTTACTAGCTGTCCCTGATCCTCAGCAGTTAACTGCTCTGTCGATCAAGTACTAGTATGGTGTACGGTTTCCCATGAACGATGATCTAGGTAATATGCAAAGGGCCATCATCTTGTAGTTAAAGCTGAAATAGATACTACTACCTAAAAGAAAAAAAAACTGCTATCAGCAAAAATTCAAATCGTTTGCACAAGATTGTGCAGATCGTCGAAATCTGGCGCGATGGTCCGCTTTTATCGAATTTCTCTCTATGTCGTCCGGGGACGGTGAAGGATGATTTCTCTATGTCAAGTCCTCCACTCAAGACAAACGGGGATGAAAGAGGTAACGGGTGCAAACAGTGGTTGCAGCGAATCAATCCCTTGTCACCTATAATTTTGTTTACCTAGTGCCCACTACTCCCAATCCAGCATGAACGGGAGCCGTGATCCAGATTCAACAAGAGGGTGGAATGTTGAATTCAGTTAGAGGACCTTCATGCAAACCCAAACTCCCCAGTGAGCTTCTACACAGCACAGTCCTTCTCTCTGACCAGTGCTACTCGCTTGGGCAAGTTGGATGAAGGGGATTATGTTGAAGCGAATTCATGGATCCCGTACGAAAATGTATGTAGTACTACTGTACAGAAGGGGCGAGGTAATTAAGAGGGTTGGGAATCAAATCAAAGCAACTTGATGTTCAAGTCCCTTTTAAAAATCAGGAACAAACAGAATGGTACACCTCATGTGCTCGGATTGCGAATTGAGGCATCAGCGCCCCGCAGGTTGCACATTCGGTCATCATGACATTGCCATTACCCAGTATATCCTCTTCCTCTCCATCGCTATCCCATGCATCAACATCATCAACATCACCACTGCCAACACCCTCATCGGCTGTAGAATTGATTGTTCCCCCTCCCAGCCCACCATCACCCCCTTTACCATCCCTATCCTCCACTCTCCACTCCTTTAACACCCTCTCCTGGCTCCGAAACATCCTCCCAATATCCCTCCCGGCGCCTCCCTTCTCCGCACCTTTTTCCCCCATCCCCGCAACAATAATCATATTCGTCACCGCAATATTCATGACACATATCTTTCCCGTGTCCGATTTCTCAGGATGCAACCTACGAAAAAGCGGGAGGATGGTTTCGCTCACGAGGCGAGTGGCTAGAGTATCTATTGTTATTCCTCCTCCTCCCCCTCCTCCAACTCCATCAACGGAATTGACACAGCTGCCGATTGCGCCTGTGATACCGTCATTGTTGTTATCATGATGTTGATGATGATTATTATTATTAATATTGTTATTAATATTATTAAGCAGTGCAGAAAATATATGTATGGGCATGGGGCAGGACTTTGATACACGCCCTGCGCTGAAATCGCGCGTCCCGTCTGGAAGCGGTGGGAGGCGTGTGCGTGTGGAAAGCCGCAGCGTGCGTGGTTGTGCAAGCCACCGCTTCTTCTTTGTCGTCTTTCCTTTTCTCCTCTCGATGACGTGGCTCGCCCCCGCAGAAACAGCCGTCGTAGAAGTCGTAGTAGTTGTAGTTGGATCTGACTGTGGACACTCATCGTCATCTCCCTCGTCAGCCTCAGTCAAATCAACGACCATGCGTCTAAGAAGACTCCTCGCCAACGCCACCAGCTCCCCCCTCACCACCTCCAATCCCCCCAGTCGGCCAGCCCCATACGAATCCTCGATGCTAATTTGAGTGGGGACAGCTCGAGCCTCCGCCACGGGGCTAGGGTCGATCCCATTAATCAATCCCCATATCTTCATTCCAATATCCTTGGGCAATGCTCCTCCACCTCCACCTCCTCCGGTGCCGCTGCCACCAATGGCCCCACTAGAAGAATGGAGTAGGATCTCATTCAGCAGCGCGGGTCCCATGTTTGGATGTAGCCGGACATCCCTAACGGTGACGTAGTCAGCTCTTGGGAGCTCTTCATAAACCCCAACGGAAGGCTGGCGTCCAAGAATGTGAGTGCGGATCTTCTGGGCGATTTTAAAGCCGATGCCAGGTACTGCGCTGATGTCATGGGCATCGAGGAAGCGGGTGATGGTGCTTCGTTGGGCGTCATTATCATCCTCATCATCATCATCATCATCGCCATCGCCATCCTCATTGGTAGAACCATATGGGGGTAAGAGAGTTGTTTGGTTTCGCGGCTTGTGGACGTTTCCTGCAAGCTTTGCTAGGAGCTTGGAGGTGGAGATGCCCACGGTGGCTGTGTAGCTCTTGTGCTCCTCGAGCCGGTGACGGATGTAGCTAGCTAGATGCGAGCCGAGGATTAGGCGTTGGTGCAGTGAGTTGCCAGGAGCATGGGCATGGGGGTTTTTGGTATTGATGGTGCCACTGGGTGGTGAGCACGGATGTGTCTGAGAATCTGATGTGGCACATGGGGCTGAGCCATCGGGAGAATGACGATTGGGTGATTGGTGAGAAGAGGGGTAAGAAGGACCAGACACTGCGCAGGCATCATATGCAAACCCCAGAGTTGGGTCTGTCTTATCAAGATGGAAAAAGGATCTTGATAGGTCGTTGTAGTTGAGAAGTTCGATGTTGTAGTTTATCAAAGACGTAACGTCCAAAAATACCTAACCACGATGATATGTAAGTTGATTAACAAACAAACCAGGTATTTCAATGGAATGCGCAGGATGATATTGTTTAACCAAAAATATATAAAAAGCAACAAATCAAAATCTTCTGAAATAAAAAGTTCCAAAAGATCTTAATGTAAATAATAATAAAAAAAAGCTCACCTCATCAAACCCCAACCTCTCCACTCTCCCACCCCAACCAGACACAAATCCGCTTAAAAAGGAATAAATCTCCTTACTCGCATCTCGGAACTTGGTCAAATCTTCACCAGGCACGATAACCACGTCGGGGCATACCTTCTTAGCCTCCTTGATCAACTGCATCTTGCGTAAGCCGCGTCGGCGAGCTTCATAGTTGCAGGTGACCACAATCTGCTTTTGCTGGACGGCAAGCGGTAATGATCTCAACGCGGGGTTTTCTGCTTCAAAAACAGAGGCGTAGAAACAGTCATAATCCTGTTTTCATTTTTAAAAATTTAAAAAAAATTTTTTTTTTTTCCCTATCTGTAAGAAAATGTATATTTTTAATTGGTTGTTGTTGTTTGTTGTAGGCAATCAAATAGAGCAGACGGGCAGCTACCAGCCGCTCACCCAGCTTTGGGATATACATTCTTTGGGCGAGGGGGAGGGGGAGGGGGGGCTTGAAAAAAAGATTAGCGGACTGGGGAGATATAGATACAGTTGAGAGCATTTGCGGTGACACCTCAGCGCTGTGTCATGCTTAATGAGGTCCAAGTTTGCCAGTGTAGCCCATTCAACAAAAACGAAGGCTAAAAGTAGAAGCACAGGAGAGTCCCAAAAAGAAATAAAATAAAATAAAATATAGTAATATAAACCAATGAAATAGACATAAAAATGGAATGAAAATGAAGAAAACCAGTGGTGAGGTGAGGTGGGTGGGGGGGAGTAATACTAACAAAATGCAATATAATCCTGCTATCATCTCTGCGTAGTGACAACCGAGCATTTCGTCGTGTCTGAAAGAGCTCAGTCATGGCTGACTTTTTTTTTTTCAATTTCAGTTTATTTATTTATTTATTTATTTATTTACTTAATATGTCTTGTTGGGAAGTCGAAAAGGGAGGACCAATCAACCCATCCCCCTCGTCCAACCACCTGTTAAAAAGTCGTTACGTAGCTCCGGTCCAACCGCATGTGGATGAATCCCTGGAGAGTCAGGAAACTACTCCGTATGGGGACTCTTTTGCCGCATTGGTTGTGTCAGGAGGGGAAAACGACGAGAGGCGAAAAGGGGGAGAGAGAGAGAGTGAGTACGGAGTTAGTACTCAACGTAGGTTAAAGGAAGATTCATGCCAAGTTTCTTCTTTCACCAGGTACTCCGTACTGCTTAGGGTTTAGCTGGAAAGAACCGTACCGGAGAACACCGACGGACGTCAGATGAAAGAACCTTGGTTTTGATGATTGGTGATGATGATGATGATGATGATATGATGATTGATGATTCTGAAATTGTGCTGGGGAGTTTCTGGAGGAGAGTCAAGGAAGAGAAAGGTTGTTTCACACTAGAATAGCGCGGGGGCTTATGGAGGGAGAAAAATGATGCCGAGAGGAGGCTCGGGGGGGGGGCAACGGAGCCGAGCGGAGGGGGACTTCGGGAGAAGAAACTCAACAATTACTACGGAGTTACGGATACTACGGTATAATATCGGTGTGTTTGCCAAGCGGTTTGTCCTGGGTCTGGTCAACTCTAGCTGGACGTGCGCTGAAAATAGTAACAATGATCACTGTTGATTAGGCAGCAATGCATAATTTGGTTGTTTGGTTGTTTGGTTGTTTGGTTGTTTGGATCCGAGCTAGCTCCGGAAGTCACCAAGAACACTTTTATTAAAGAACTCAATGATAACTCCATTCTCCCACACGCACTGCATCAAAGCCAAGCTATATATATCGTCGTCGATCGTTTACAACGAGTGCTTCAGGAAGCAGAAAAGATCTATGAGTCGCGTTCGCGCCTAATTTCCTACAATGGTCCTGCTGATAGTCTTGACCAACTCTATCTAAATGTGATTTCAAAACTCCTCTCTGCTTTACAGGGAGAGGATGCAGCTTAC
Organism: Emergomyces pasteurianus Ep9510; assembly: GCA_001883825.1. Taxonomy (NCBI): domain Eukaryota; kingdom Fungi; phylum Ascomycota; class Eurotiomycetes; order Onygenales; family Ajellomycetaceae; genus Emergomyces; species Emergomyces pasteurianus. The sequence continues at coordinate 11,063 of LGRN01000448.1, forward strand.
AGCCTTCACTCGTGAATAAGTGATAGAAATATGGTGTCAGATCTAGTACACTTAGTCGAGCGTCTTTAAAAGACAAAAAGACACTTCTGCTACGACCACTATCAAGAGCTGATACTCCTGGTCATTCAAAGGCCCCCTGCCACTGAAACCGACGATGTCGAACTCTGGAATATCAACGTCTGGAAAGCTGTTCTCAACCTTATTGCCACCATCCCTCAAACGACTCCTCCGGCGAGCGTTCACCCTATCTTTGACGGCACATCAGTCAGATCGACCTTCTTGTCACAAAAAGGCTCCGAGCAGACGCGTGAATTGATGAATTCGAGAATTTTTGAGGAGATATGTCACTGCACATTTCGAGATGTCGGTGGCTTTTTTTCCAAGTACTTTGAAAAAAAAAAGACTGGAGTAGCAAAACAGATATCATCTGGCAACGCATGCAGGCCAGAGGCAACGATGGCAATTAGGTCTAATTTCCTGATGATCCTACACAGGACAATGTCCTTGCCTGATGGTTTCATCTTCAAGAAGATTTTCTCTCAGAATCACGCGGCATCTACTACACCACGGCGAGCAAAGCAGATCTTACTAGCTCGAAGACGAAGCGGCAAGTTGACCTTCTTTTGAGAGCTAATGATGAGAGCCCCTTGCAAAACAAACATGACTGAAAAGACATTCAGATAGTTGATGAGCTTAAAAAATCTAAGAAGAAAATTAGAACCAAAGCCACACTGCTGCAGATAGATTGCTACGTGCGTGAGGTCTTTGCTTCCCAGCCCACATGAAGGTTCATTCACGCATTCGCTGTCTGCGGCACCAAGATAGAGGCGTGGAGGTTTGACCGCTCGAGCCCCTACAGCTCAGGTGTCATCGACATCAACGAGGACTCAAAACAGTTCTTTTAGATGCTCATAGACTACACCATGATGAGCGATGAGGAGCTGGGATTGGATCCTTTTATTGCTAGGGATGAAGACGGCAGCAAAATAACTGTCAAAGGGCCTGATATCCCAGAAGAAATAGAGCTGCGGCTGGGTGAAATGCTTTCCTTTCAACATGTCATCGTGTGTCGCGGGACCACATGTTTTCTCGCAGATGTTGGAGAAGTGGAGGGTGTAGTCAAGTTCTCGTGGGTGTCGGACAAGCGGCGGCCGGAGATAGAACTTCTCGAGCTAGCAGGTCAAAGGAATGTCCGAGGGGTCGCAAGGATCATTGGCCATAGTACCATTACTAGTATCGCTGACATGCGCTCCGGCCTGACCTTCGACAACAAGCGTCACAACTTCAAAAGCGCACCCCCCAGTACAGCCTCCTCTTTTCAATCTCAGGTACTCATCGAGCCTTTAGACATCCATCGAAAATCGTCTTCCAGGAAACGCAGATCTCCGGACGAGCGGATGCGGGAATTGAAACGATCGCGTTCCACCAATCGACTGTCTAGTGACATCCAGCCAGGGAATGAGCTAGCTTTCTCTGCTCAGCCAGCGCACAAGCCAAGCCTCTTTGACAGAAATGGCGACGAGTCATACGACAACCGCGTCCTCTGCTGTCTGGTAATATCACCTGCTGGCCGGCCGATCTACAAGTACAAGTCACCCTTGGAGCTACTTAAGGCGCTTCGCGATGCAATAAAAGCTCACCAGTCTCTTTACCTGGATGAGAACATCCTTCATCGGGATATTTCAGAGAACAATATAATAATAACCGATTCAGACAAGACGGATGGTCACACGGGCATGCTAATCAACCTGGATCTTGCCAAGGAAATTGGCAGTCAACGAAGCGGCGCACGGCATCAGACTGGCACAATGAAGTTCATGGCAATTGAGGTGCTACTTAATATTGACCACACCTATCGGCATGATCTTGAGTCGTTCTTCTATGTCCTTATCTGGCAATGTGCCCGTCATGGTTGGGAAAAATTAAAAGAGCTACAGAGACAGGGACAGGACCAGTCCAAAGACAGCCTTCTGAGAGAATGGTATACCGGAACTTATAAGAAAATTGCAACTTATAAATGAGGTAACATGAAAGCTGGTGGATTTGAATACATTCTGCAGGAGTTTCCATCGGATTTTGAGTGCGTCAAACCTCTTTGCAGGACCATACAAGGCGTGCGCTGTTTCCTTATGGGAAGGAAGGACTTATTGTTGGAACGCCGCAAGACCCAGACAGGTTATATAATCCTATTATTAAGACATATGATGATGCGATAGCTCAGATTGAAACCGAATAGGATTAATGATTGCTCTCTTCTAGTGAATATGTATTGTTTATATCAGCCTGTTCAATGCATACTGTTTAATGTACTCCAATTCTTCCATTTTAGAGGCTTTTTCAGTTAGCAACCGACTATTGGGGGACCACTGCCCGGCCTTTTCCCAACTGGATCTGGCGCGCCTATATAACCGCAGTGGCAACAGGTTACTCAACAGTAATAGAAGTTGAGGGGCTGTAACCCTCTCAAATCCTCCTTCTAGCATATGCATATCATAACTCTATAGAAATGAAGCTGGGACAAGAGTAAATGAAGAAACAGGCCAACCAACACCCAACACCACCACAAGCAGGAATAACTATCTAGAGAAAGAGCAAGGCTTTGCACGATAAAGACAATTATTGCACTTTTGCCCATATCCTCCTGAAATGCATTGAATGAATGGTCGGGCCCAAGAGCTCTCAGCCAGCATCTCGCGGCAATCAGAACACTCCTGACCTGAAGAGGGCTTTTAACCAGCCAAAGTTATAACAAGTCCCTCGCGAATTTGACAGCGACCCATAAATGTTTGAACAGCAATGCGTTGACCGGGAGCTCAGAGAACATCACGAAGTTTTGGCTGTAGAGCCCAGGCTACCTCGCGACGAGAAAGACTTTCGGAACCAACATACTGAGTGATTCCAGTGAGGCGAAATGGGTAAAAGCCGTTTTTTAGATCTCTGTCAGAAGGAGAATTGATACGTGACAGAGCATCATACTTTGTACGGTCTATTCCGGTATTATCCGCGGTGGGCGCTTCACGGTCCCACTGACGAGAGGCGATGGACTGCCCATGTGAACCTGCTGGGGTGGTACCAGGGAAATAAATGCCAGTTGCAGCGCATGGGGGATCAACTGCTAGACAAGTTCCAGTTTGCGAACGGGTGGCTCAGGGCTACGACATCCAGCACCCCCGTAGATCCAGTCACGCGGGAAGAGCTTAAGGAACTCTTTCTGGAAGCCGTCCGCGGGATGGAATCGTCAAGCCCTTCGCACCCTGTTTCATGCGGTCCCTCTGACAAACCGGAGACAGAACCGAATGATCAGTCGCGTGGGGAGAGGGTTCGAGCGTCAAAGGTGGAATACAAGACAGTTGAAGAAGTGTATGTACTCTTTTAACCTTCGAGTTACCATCAGCTAAGTAATCTGTGTAGGTGGGATGAGAAGAATTACAGGTACAAGATCAAGGACTCACTTGAGCTCCCCATGGTCACAGAGCTTGACGAATATGTGTTTGTTGTTCGTCTGCGCATCGGTCGGTATATAATGACTTCCGAAGGGCGGCTACTGATGTCGGGGGTAGATAAAATGACCGCAGAGCCAAGAGCTTATCTCGACATTAAATCTCCGGGACTGCGAGACATTCTAAAAACCGTGCTTCAGGACATCAAAGCAGTTAGCCTGGAGGCAGACAAACCAACGGTACCTTTACCCCCTTTTCACAATAACTTTTTTCCCGTTTCTTGCAGTTCACAGATTAATTGAAGGGCCAGGTGGATCGAGACTTGCTATACAACTGTCTTCCGAAGCTGGAAATCTATGCTCGCTCCCCCGATGCAGATATCCATCACGCTGAAGCCCTAAGTCATCTGGCTCTGTTGATCGATTGTCTCAAGAGAGCCTATAGAGAGACCAGGGAACGTCTCCAAGCGCTTCTGGCGGAACGTACGATTACATACGATCTGCTCTGGGCCCTGTTTAAACCTGGTCAGCTGATATGCACAAGCTGTCGAGGACCCGGCAAACCAAGATCGCTCATATATGATTTCGGCGAAAACAAAAAGGCTAGGCAAGATGTGGAGTACTTTGAACTCACAGGTCGCTATTTTGACTTTGATGGTGAGGTATTCGGGGAAGTTGGAACTAAAGTTAGCATATTTAAGTTCCATGGCGCAATGCCAATCACAAAACTAGCCGTCTTTCCCCTCCAGTACCATCCGACAAGAGAAGTGATGGAGAAATATCTTCGCGAAAGCGGCCAGCGTTTTATCAAAATGATGGGTAGCCCTCATTGCCATTACCATGGCGTTGCTTTCTTCGAGGGCAAGGATGGCATCCGTAAACAGACCGTGAATGGAAGGGTCATGGTTGACGCTTCTAGGTTTCGGAAAGTCAATCCGGGTTATCCAAAACTTCAAGACAGGATTGCTGTCCTTGATATGTTCAATGATTCTGAGTCTGATGACTTTATAGAGCGGGTCAAGTGCACTGGAAAGTCACCCAGTGAGCTGACAGAAGATGACCTCCTTGTCTGTTCTCCAACAGTTCTAGGATTCAGCTTCGGGAACAAGTTCTGGGGTAAGATATCACCCTACAGTCCTTAAGGGAATCAACTGACTGGCGCAGCCGAATTTGCAATCGACAATCTTAGTGACATTGACTGGTCGCCAGCAGCCTTCGATCGCCTGGTGCTTCCTGCGGAAAGGAAAGACATTGTCATGGCCCTCAGCAAAAGCCGCATGGGTGAAGGAAAGGGGGCTCAATTCGACGACTTCATCACAAACAAAGGACGCGGACTCATTGTGCTTCTGTCGTATGTTTCCAGGGCCTTCTTGATAATTGATTATTTATTCAGGCTAACTTGCACGCCAGTGGTCCTCCCGGAGCGGGAAAGACTCTGACCGCAGAAGCCATATCTGAACACTTAAAGGCCTCTCTATTCGGTATGTGCAACAGTAAATACTGTCATGATTAATGCTTACGTCACAGATATCCGCCGGTCAATTATCTCCCGAGGCCGAAGTGTTGGACATTCAACTCGATCAGATCTTCGAAACAGCCAGCCACTGGAAAGCTCTACTCCTCCTGGATGAGGCTGAAGTCTTCCTAACACAACGCTCTTCTGAGCATATCAACCGAAATCGTCTCATGGCCACTTTCCTTCAGAAGCTTGAATACATCGAAGGCATTCTGTTCTTGACAACAAATCATCCTGAACCGGGTCCATCTATCACTGACATACAGTGATCTCTGCCACGAAGCAAGAAAAGAGATCTTCCAACAGTTCCTACAAAAAGACATTGGCTTGAAAGTCAATGTTGATGATCAGCAACTGGCTGCTCTGGCCCAAATAACCCTCAATGGACGGCAGGTCAGTGGAACCCATGATTGAAAGAGCTCCTTTGACTGATTTGCTTAGATCAAAAATACCATGTCTATTGCCTACGCGACAGCCGCAAAAGATGGCGAATTGAGGTTCGATCATGTCCGATCGGCATTGACCGTGAATGGGTATTGTGTGCCACACCCAGGGCTGGCTCAGGGGCGCGATGAGTTGTATGAGTGAACTGTCGAAGCCTTGCTTAATAGGGGGGCAATCCTCGCAGGGAAATTTCCACGAGACGAGAATTCACCAGAGTAATATGCTTTGTTTCTTCCTTCTTTATCGTATATTTTCTTGGTAATTACATCTGATGACAACATTTCCGGTTATAATGCTAAATCTTGATGAGCCGCATTCCGGCACAAGGCCTGCCGTGTCGGATTATCTGTAGTATGGAAGTTAGTTAAGTTTATAAAATTCCATCTCCACATAAACTGGAAGCGTGGAAGACGTACTGTAGAAGTCATAGGAACCTGCCCATAGTTTCTCCAAGTTAGCTCAATACATCCTCCTCATCTGATCCCGGTCCCGGTCCCGGTCCCGGTCCCGGTCCTTAGCTCAGCCAGCGAATCGTGGGAGACTAAGGGTCTGAAGGCATTTAAAGATAGCCCTCCTCCCACTTTGGTACCATCACTCCATCTTCCTTTTTCTCCCCACAAGCTTCGCAAACCGTCCAACGCCACATTTCCACCTTGAGTACCTGGACAACCCGAACTCATAAGATCGAGCACTTGGGCCCAGAAACTGGCTCAGTGGGCAGCAGAGGTGGCACTGGTATGACTTCTGCCCCAAGTGCACCAAAAACTCCCATAATACTACCTATAGCCGGTCGCAGCTGACATCTGGACGCAGGAAAGGATGATGATATTGACCACGAAACAAACTTGGCCACAAATGTCGACCACTTTGGAGGAACCCAGCAGCAGAGCTCTGCTGAGTCTCAGGAAAATGTCTGCCTGGACTCTACTAGCTCAACAAGGCCAACATCTCCGGTGCCAGCGACACGCCTTTGGGAAACAGCAGCTCACGGTTCTATTCATTGTGAGGAAACTGCCACTGGGCAAGCCATTCACATCACTCTCTCTAAGAACCCACACAACCTCCAACCATCGAAAGCAGTACCAGACTGGACCCGATTGATTTATACAGCTCTGACCGAGAGCAAGCCGGCGACGCCCTTTCAGCAGATGCATAGACCTCTTAGCCAGGAAGACATGAGCTATATTCGAAAGAGGCTTGAAAAATATGCAGATGAAGTGAGGCAGCATATCCATAAACTAGATGGTTTTGACTGTGCAGTTATCCTCGCGGATGCTAGGACACTATTTTCATATATTGGGCTTCTGGAGTCGATGATCAAAACCCAACAGGTAAAGTTGTATCCCAAACTTATATTGAAGTGCTTTAACCAACATGTAATGATACCTAGAGAAACATGCGATCAGCTGTGCCTGCAGGTCAGAAGAACCGTGGAAAACGGCAGCAACCAGAGATGGATTAATTACTAGGAGATGTAAATAGTCAGCAAATAGTCCGATGCTTGGTTCCAAGGTGGAAGGGGTTATTAAGTCATTCTGCCTTTAGAGATGAAGCTGGATCGTCGATTGGGGATGGAGAGGAGGGAGGTTTGGGAGGTTAGATCAGAGGCTCAATAGGACTAGCTCCCCTATTTGGGCTTAGCGTGCAGGCGAGGGACAGGTGCCAATGGAACCCCTCCGGCCAGCTCTGGTGGACAAAGAATCCATTTCACAATCTTATGAACTGAAGACTTGTCGTAACAGGACATGCTGAGGTTATAGAGACCCCTCAGTGTACATGTTAGTGTGGGGTATGGATTAGACGGATCGCAGGTTGCCTGGACCACACGCACTTTCCCAACCATAAAGGTCACAATGGTAGCCTATAGAGATATCAGCGTTTGCATGGCAGTGTAAAGATCAGCCTGTAGAATGTACAGGCTAAAAAAGAGATGCTAATTCGCATGTGTTGACCGAGGGGGGGTTTAAGGGGAACCAAAGCGTACCGTTAATGGGCCGTCTCGGTATGTCAGCTTCGGCTGCATGTACTCGTGTTTCCGGGGATCCCAACGCACTTCGTTCATCTGGCGGTATAAAATAGAAGTGATCCCCATGATTTCACTCCGAAGAAGGTAATTCTTGCCATTCTTGCCCTTCGAGTCCAATGGCGAGTGGTCCCGGATCATAAAAGTCCAGTGGTCCGGACGGTGTCGAAAGAGGCAATGACCAAGAACACGGGGGTGGCCGTTAGCGATCAAGCCATTGCGCAGCCTGGAAAACAATGGACCACCAAACCTGAGGTGAAAAAGTTACTAAAGATGGACAGGACAAGCAACATAATGCAACTTCTCTTACTCTTGTTCCCCGCGTGGGATGTCAACACTTTTTAAGTTGTTGCTGCAGGATTCCGCCCGGGCAGATGGGGGTTTTTCTTCTTTCTTTTCTTCCTCAGCTGTAATAGGATCCCTTATGCTAGCTTGATGCCTTGCTGTTGCGATTCTCTTTTATGTTTATTTCTCCCGTTGCCACCTGCTGTTTGCCAGTTTTGTTTTCTGCCTCTTTTTTCATCACTCGTTGCCATCATATCTGTCCTTTACAATAAACTTTTGTTGTCATCATGTTTGTGGGGTCCCTTGACCTTGGCCACATCCAAACCCTTTCGAGAGAAGAGGACAATATGCCTGACACCGCGAGCAACCGTATACTGATGGATCAACAAACTTAGGACATATGATGGATTTACAACTTGGTGGCTCGTTTGACTCATTGACTGTATTTTAATTACATTCTTTGTAGCAAAATTCTTCTGTTTCATTATAGTATGACAACGTACAATCCCCAGGTACATGGTTAATGACAAGGATCATTTACTTAGACACATACATTGTGGACCAGAAGCGCGTGCCCCTGGAAATCTTTAACACCATCCACCACATCTGGGCATGATGGGTGAGGACTCCAAAGCAGAGCATCAGGGTCAAGGTAGCGGAGGTGGCAAGCTTGGACATGTCTTCGAACATGACCAGGCCGTGAAAAGGAGTACATCGGTGCAGAGTGTGGCAGCTGGCTATCTCCAAGGCAGAAGAGACACTGAGTGCCTGGACATGTGATGGGAAAGGTATCTGCATCAATGATGCCGTCAGGCGCAAAATCTGTTCTGAAATCGGTAGATGAGACCTTCCGCTTGCGTGAGCCCTCGCGTAAGCTGCAGAGTGTAACCCAATCCTGGATGATTTGCACTCAGCGGACATAAAGCCCGTGCTGATCTTCAATTCAGCAGTATGATGAGCGGAAGAGATTCTGAGCAAGCCACGCTCGTTCCTTGAACACAAATTGAACATTGTCCTCATCATCCATCTTGAGTTCCTCGCTAACAGACAATCCTAAAAGCTGTCTCTTGATCTCAGTGGTGTCAATTGTTGCAAAGAACTCCTGCCTCATGCCATCGAACGCCTCACGATGAAGAGCCTGCTTCTCAGCCCTGATGGTATCCTCAAGCTCCGTGTACTGGCGATGCAGCTCTGTGTCCTTGACTTTAAAGAGTGAACCGTGCTTTCTCTTCATAAGCTTGTGCAATAAACACTGCTGGTCACACAGCTTGATGAGCTGAGTTCTGCTCGATTGCATCCTTCTGCTCATTGCTAAGTTCCTTTAAAGCATGAGGATCGTGTGTGAGGCTGAACCTTCCGATAGCCTGAATGATGGACTCTCAGGCTGGACAGTCAAGATAGGCGGACTGCACATCCCGCTTGACTTTCATCGATATATAGTAGCGTTCAAAGATATCTGCCTGGAAATGACTCATGATTTGATTACACTCACTGACGGTTGCAACAGCTGAACATGGAAACATCAGAACACAGTCGATGAAAAGAGTGGAGATGTAATACTCACTATCAACCGCGTTGGCAGTTCCTCACTGAATACAATATGACGTCAACTTGTGCTCAAACCCTGCATTGCGCCCCAGGCGTTACAGGAACTGGTTGAATGTGTCGTAGAGCAGAGCTTTATCTGGAGAGATCCGAATCCTCTCCACAGTGTGTACAGCTTGACGAAATACAGGAATATTGAGCATGTTAAGTTTCCATTTCAGATACAGGCTGTTACAGAGTGTCATAATCCAAATGCAGAGCACATCTTCAACTGAGTTGATGTCTTTTACATCAAATGCATCATCAGTCAGTGTCAAGACAAGAAAGTAAGAGACAGAACAGAGCGTGAGGTTGTCATCTCATTCATGGAAAATATAAATTGTCCTGAACAAATGAGCTTCTTGAGTATAAATGTCAGATGAGTGTAGCTCACAGTTGTGACTTGTTCCGCTTCCCCTTCATGAACAGAAGAGATATCTTCATCACAAGTACATGTCAGTCTGATTAATCTGGATTAGGAATCACACGCAGTACGATATTCTTGTAGCAGAGAGCATTGTTAAAGCCTCAGAGACAGCCGCTCTCAATAAGTGCTCCAGGACGGCTTGAAGTGTAGGCGATAAACAACAGTAGCAGTGGATTCTGCACAGTATATCATTCATAAATAACAGATGCAGTATTCAGACATCAGTGATAGTGAAGAATGACCACAAGATCTTCCACACTCACTACTGGTTTGTAGTTAATTGACAGGTTCAAATCGTACTCATCAGTCAAAGGACCCAGGATGAACTAAAAGTGACAATTAGAAAAAAGAATATATATGTTTTGAAGTGGAGCTCTACCTCGCTGATTAGTTCACCCACCAGTTCATCCACCTTTCAGCCTGTCTCCCTCTTAAAGAGAAGTCGAAGAAATTTCCATTCAACTCAAATTGTACTCTGTTTAGTGATGTTGAAATTCTTCAATCTCCAATCAGCATAGACTCAGAAGTTCTCATCCACACATTCAGAAAGGTGAGAATGAGCGTCAACACCCATAAATGTACAGTGTCTTCACAAGAGATATCAGCAGATTCCACCATGGGTCCGATATGCTTAAGACTCACCGATCCCAGAGGCGCTGAACACGATTGATGGCATTAGTGGTGGCATCAGGATATTTCTTGCCTGTGACCTGGAATTGAGCCAATCTGACACTATCCCTCGCGCGGTACTCGTCTGGGGTGAGTGCCTCGCCTATCTTCTTCCTCCTCTTTGAGGTGGACTCTCTCCCGCACGCGGGAAGTTTTCGTTTCTCACTCATAGCAAACCGGTTAAAGTATCTATGTCGATTGTCGGGGAATGTGGCCATTCATTTCAAACACCCAAAATAGACTTCTTAATGCATCCTGAGAACTTCCGAAAGCAAGTCTATCAGGAAAACATATTATCCATGTACCAGGAGAAAGCAGAGACCATAAAAAGATGTAGTGACTAGTAGTGTTGAGAATAAAGCAATACAAACAAAACGTACAGTAGAGACAGTGTTGCAGGAAGAAGAAAAACACTCGAAAGGAGCGAGGGATGTCGAATTTATGCATTTTGAAAAACAGAGAACTACCACCAACGAAGTTAAGCATAAGCAATTCGTAGGACATTCCGATATTCACGGTCGGTGAGAGAAGGGTATATTGTCTAAGAGGAGAGAATGTTTGGGTAAAAGCAGCATATGTTTGGCATCACGTGTTGAAAAGGGGCTTTTAAAGCAGCGTCGAAAAAGTGGCATTTGATTGGCCGCACCCTCTTCTTACAGACTATAGAGGCTCAGTTATGTTAACTAACCACGGCTTCTGTACTCCATATATACTACTCAGCTCAGTTCAGTTAACTACTGTAACTACTACATATGTAAGGGTAGGTTTTCGATTATTTTCTCTCTTACGTCCAGCCCCACATGTTCAAAAAAAAAAAAAAAAAAAAAAAA
>LGRN01000449.1:0-22224 GCA_001883825.1 Emergomyces pasteurianus Ep9510
TTTTAACTTTTTAAAAATTTTGTTTTTTTTATTTCCAAATCCTCGGGTCGTGTTGCATAGCGCCAATTTCTTTTATTTCTATTCTTCTTTAGGGGGGTGTTTTTTTTTTTTTTGGGCCTTTCTCTCACCGCATCCCTTCCCTCGCTTTTTGAGCGCCCCCCCCTCTCCCCTTGCTCTTGGTGTACTTGTTGTACTCCGATCGGAGTAGTTGTGTGATTGTGATTGTGATTTGTGCTTGCTAGCCCTGGCATCCATATCATCATCATCATCATCATCATCATCATCATCATCATCGTCGGTGCTCGTTCGCCGGAGGGAACGGACGGGGTTGTTGAGCCGGGCCAGCCCAGTTGTTTATATTCCATCCGACTATTTCCCGTCCGGCTAAGGCCTTTCTTTTTCTAAATTAATTAATTATACGGAGTACTCCGTATAATAGGGATCTTTCCTCCCCCACCTCTCGGCCGTGGTTCTCGTTCTCGATTTTTTTTAGCCATTTTTTTTCTTTGTAGCATCCGGTGCTGACCCAAATTTGAATGAATTGGATTTGCACAGAGTATTGAGTTGAGGAGAAAAGGAACAATTAAATAGACGCCTACTCCTCCGTATATATGAAAACTAGAAAATAAAATGAGGCAAATGAACAAAAAGTAGTCACATCTCCGTATACGGAACATATATATGTATATATATATATCTCTCTCTTATCCAAGCCATGAATTAATTTAAAGAAGCGAAAACCCGACGACGTTGGATGCAACGATTCCGTCACTGTGCAGGAGGTTAAGCTTCTTGGCAGCTCCAGACGGTGGGCGAATGACGTCAACCGGCGGGCCCACCAACATTTGGACCCCATTGGATTTGGCTCGAGCTTTGGCTTAGTTTAGCAACACACGGGCTAAGAAGCTAGGCCATTTTTGGGCTGGCCGAGGTCCTCCTGTTAAAATGCTACACCCACGAACAATATTTGAAGATATCTCAATCTACACACAATATGCATGCTGCTGGCTATTTTCTCTGGCTGTTCAGAATCGGAAATTTTTTCTCATTGAAGCTCATATCAAATTTCTGCAACTTTGATCCACAGAAATCAAAAGAAATTTTTAAATGTAAATTGTACTCCGTAGTAGATAGAATATTCCAATCATAAAATTAGACCGTTAAATTTTTACCACCTTGGAGCGTGTTTGGAGAAAGAAAAGCAAAAAAGTAAAATATACCTGAAAAAGGCGTTGTTTGGCCTTATGTTTTCATTTGGAGAAAATTCATCATCCCATCTCTCTTCAACACAAGCTGCCAGATGGAAGGTGAGATTTATGTATCTGAGGTATGTATGCATGTTAATTTCTCCCAGTACTTCCTTCTCTATATTCTCTATACACTATGGCTTTGCTCTAAACCAAGCTTCATTTTTCATTTTTTAAAACTTGCCCATTCTATGCTCAGGTAAGAACAAAGGGTCGTTTCCTTTCAAACTGAAAATCTATCTGTTTGTCAAGAAAGATCACTTGAACAACGCAGTCAAAATAGCGGTCGATGAGGTGTTATCACAGCAGCAGAGAAAGTGACAAGGCTAGTGGAAACAACCCGAAGTAAACGGGGAGAAATGTATCGGTCGGAAGAGAGGTATCATAGTTCACTGCAATGCTGGTTTTGCAAGATCAAACCTGGCTAGGCCATCTTCACTTCAATTTTAGCCCTGAGAAATCCACTGCATCGTGTGTCCAATGCTGATATGTTGTCAGGAGGAATGGAATTCTGTCCTTGTCCGGCATCATAATCTGGGGCTGAATCTGCTTATAGAAGGAATTGCTGAGCCCGGATGGGAACTGCAATGCTAAAATGTACCCAGAAGGCACCGGTGTTCCCATGTCCGCTTGATGACAGAGGAACACTGTATGGGGTGGGCAGGCTGAATCCCGTCCTCCTACTCTTTGAACATTTCCATAAACTCTTTGTGGCGCTCACTGTATTTACCAGGGCTTGTTTCATCTACAGTCTCACCAGTCAACCAATAAGGTGGTTGCATAAATTGCAATGGTTGGGACATGGCCCACTCAAAGATCAATCAGGCACTTGATGTTCCAGTCATCATCAACAAGAATGTTGCTTGCGTGCAAATCAACGGTCCATGTAGAACCGGGGTGATAGAGTGCGCATCATGGATAATGCTGACATTTGAGTGACACAATCCGCCACACAACTAAGTTAATTTGGCTGATAGCGTAGGAGGTGGTCATGGACGAATAACAGATCATTAACGTATGAGTCGACCGTATGGTACACGCGGTCTCGGGGAGTATCAAGGCGGGGTCTCCTCATTTTCCACAATTATTGAGTCTGCTGCCAGAGGCCTATTTGACAGGCTCAAAAGGCCATACTTATCACGCCAGTCATCTGAGAGCACCATTCCATCTGCTGCCTCAATGAAATCTATGAGCAAATACGGGCCAATTTTATTGGAGATAGTTGTCGATGTCGGACAAGTCGAGATGAAAGGGGAAGCTCAACCAGTCTTCGAAACTTAAATTTTAGAGTTTGCCATAGGCGTGCGAAGAAAGGTAAGTGCTCTCTCGAAGTAAACTGGAGTGATTGTTAGCAACAAGTAAGCAAAAAGAACTTAGGAGAGGGGGAGAAAGAAGAAAAAAGCTCTCACAAGCTCGCCAGTAGAAAGAACAAACCCATATAAATGCGTATTGGGGTTTAAGGACACTCCTGGGTTATCCAAGCATAGGTTGCAGCCTCGCAACGCAGCTTCTCGGACGAAACTTGTCACCAACGTGATATGGCAGGGGAAACCGTATGGCTACACGTCGAAAAGTATTGACGTTAACAGGGACACAGAGATTTGAAGATGCCTCTCATCCATCCATTTTTTCGGTTCTTCCACCTAGCAAGCTGAAGGGCAGACGCCGACGTGATGAGCAACCAGAGCCGCAATCGCATCACGAAACCGGTATATGCGCGTGTAGAACTTTGCCTGTTTCGTCCACGTAGGCCAGCTCCTGTACGACATTGCCATCGCTCCCTTTCGCCTCAGAGTGGGTGATTTTCCCCCGGAGTAGGCGACGCTTGGTTGGCATGAGGTTGGGATGGATGTTGGTCCGCTCGCAGCCATAGAACCAATTTGAAGGAACTGAGAGATAGGGAATGATAGTTTCTCAGCCTTGCTTCATTCCATCTTGTGTCATTGGCTAGCTATGAAGCAACAATCTTAGCCAGAGCTTTCGCTCGTTGCTCATCCCATTCGAGCCTAGTTCATACACAGAATATTGATTGGTTCAGAGGTTAACAGGACTTGGCGCGACGTACTGCCATCACGTGTCGAGATTGAAGCCCGCCCTTGGGTGCGTAAAGGGGTGTGGCAGGGGTTCCAGGGGCGAACCATAACGAGGCCCGCCCCTGGAGTCGCCTATAAAGATAGGTGCTGGGCGTGGCCGCGGTTAAAGCCCGTCAACAGGTTTGAAGCAGCCAGACTCCAGCGCTTCCCCGGTTCCTGGAATGAACTCTAGAATTTAATCGGTGCAAAATGTCATGCCTCCTCACCCTAAGAAGAACATTGGCACATTTGAATATTGCTGCAGCTAAGATGTGTCGGCCGGATTTTCAAGACGTTTATGCGGCCGTGGAGGCGTTCAGGATCACTCCTGATGCCGAGGCAATGATGAGCAGAAGTAGCTGTTCATCTGTTTGCACCCCACTTCCCCTTACGAGGATAAAACTATAGAGATTCAATTAAGGAAAATATCTTTTAGGGGAACAAGGTACGATAATGATTTATTTTGTTCTTCTTTTTTAGTGTATGGGGCAAATGCAAAAGAGTAGATTTTTGAAATAAGAACAAACAGATGATGGCCAGGTTTTTAAGATTAAAACATCTTAAATAAAGCAAGGAAACGAGGCCCAAAGGATTAGGATAAAAAGGAGCAAGGGAATAAAAAGCCCAGAGTGCTCACCAAACGAATAAAAAAAGGGAACATGAGGAGAAAATAATGAATATAAAATAAAAAAAGAGAGCGAAAGAGTGCTTTTGTCACGCTTGCTTCGCCTCCTATCCCACGAAACGGGCTCTTTTTCATTCGGCTCTTTTAATTCATGTATGTCGAAACAGTGGAAGGAAAGAAAAGTCAGAGAAAGAAACGAATAAAACGAAAATTGAAAACGATCAAGAAATGTATTAAAGCTATAATCCAACGGGAAATAATTTTTCAATCACTCTCTATCAGCGTTGGGCGATTTTGATGTTGGCGTAGAGTTTATAACTTTTGTATTTTTTACCATACCAGCAAATCATCTCGTCTATGCAGCAATCCCATTTCCATCCCTGGCCAACTCCTCCTCCTTTTGCTTCCCTGCTAATGCCTCCTTTTCCTCCGCAGTCAGATGTAACAGCGGCTTATTCTCACCCAGCTTGATATTTCTATGGTAAGCACGGATGATACTATCTGCGTCATCAACAGCAATGGGCCTGATATCCGCCAGCTGCTTAATCTTAGCCGTGCACTCCTTGTACTGCGCATCGGTCATTTCAATATTCAGCTGCTGCGCGCGCGACTTGATGGCATTCCAGCCCGTCAGGCGCGATGCGAAGTGGACGTAGCGGGCCACGCCGAAATCGGACGGGTCGATGATTTCGTACGTGCTGGGGTTGTTGAGGATGGCCTTGGCGTGGATGCCGGCCTTGTGCGTGAAGGCGCAGAAGCCTGTGATGGGGTTGTTGAAGGGGATGTTGACCTGGACGGCTTCGGCGACGAGGTCTTCGATGTCCTTGATCTTCTCGAGCTTGTACTTGCTCTTGACGTAGTCGCGGTCTGCGGCGATCATACGTGCCATGAGGCCGCCTAGTGGTGTGATCCCGTTACGCTCGCCGATACCGAGGACGGAGGTGTCCACGTGTGTGGCGCCGGCTTCGAGGGCGCAGTAGGCGTTAGCGATGGCGCAGCCTGTGTCGTTGTGGAGATGGATTTCGATGTCGCACTTGACTACGCCGCGTAGCACGCGGACGAGCTCATATACTTGTCGAGGTGAAGCGCAGCCGACGGTATCTGCGATACCAACGCGGTTGACACCGACTTGGTCCACGGCGGAGTAGATGGAGAGGAGATCGACAAGGTCTGATCGGAATGAGTCTTCACTGGAGAATCTGATTTCAATGCCCTTGGACTTGACGAATTCGATGACTTCAATCGCAGTATTTTTGATGTAGGTCATATCCTTTCCGTGAGAGTGTTCACGGAGATATGATGAAGTGCCAATGACAACGTCGCTATTCATTCAGTGTCAGCGATGATATTTGTTTATGAGGAATTAGTCCCGCGGGGTGTGAGAAGAAGGGGTAACGCTTACACTCCATCGACACCAGTCTCGACGGCTATCCGAGCATCATCCATGTGGCATCGGATATGCGTAAGAATCTACAATTGGTTCGACAGTTAGTACAGGTCCCACAGGAAGTATAGCATGTATATATATAGCATGTATATATGTTACGTACCTTGGCCTTCAATCCAAGCTTGCAAATTGCTTCGCAGTCCTTCCTTGATTGTTCTGAAGCACACGGGCTCGTGAGTTCGATCTACCACATCCAACCAATTCCATTAGTATAAAGAAAGACCGAAGTAAAACTTAAGCAAAAGTAAAATTCCCATTGCCCTAACAAGAGTCCAAATGACTCACATAATCAACGCCGAAATCATCCAAGGCCTTCGCAATTTCGATCTTCTTCTCGGTATCAAAGAAAGCATTGGCAAACTGCTCGCCCTCACGAAGAGTACTCTCGATAATCTTGAACCTCGACACATTGCTCAGGAAGTCTGTTACTCCGGCGTCGTGGCCGTATGGATTCCGTGAAACGTGTGGATGTGGGTTCTGGCGAGTCTGCACAGCAGTGAAGCCATTTTTAGCTACGTTCCCTTTGGCACGGTCAGCAAGACATGTCCTTAACAATGGGTGATTCGAGAGGCAATTCTGGAGAGCAGTACCGTCGGTTCCATTGACTCCATTGGAATGGCCATTTGTTTGGGCGGCTGTGGCCGTCGCTTCTGTACAGGTGGTGCACATGGCGGCAGATGAATGCGGCGGGGTTAAATGGATGTGGAGGGGAATTAGGAAGGAGGCAAGAAAGAAGTGATGCTGTGGTGATTAACAGAATGTTTGTTGGTATATTCCAAAGACCTCAGTACTCTAACGGAGGAGTCCAGGACCAAAAGGAGAGAGTGAGCAGGCTGTTGTGGATGAGTAGAAATCGAGGGAGGAGAGAGTAGACGAGTAGGAAGCGGTACGAGTCATACTTTTTCTTTTTTAAGACCACGAAAAAAGAAATAAAAAAAAGCTAAAAATACGGTATTGACAGAGGCAAAACTGGGGAAAACTTTTAATACTCCCCGAATTAGCCAATCAGAGGGACGGAGAATGGTAATTCCCAAGCAATCTTACCACACAATACAAAATTCTCGTGGGTGCCCACCACGGAGTACGGAGAACTTGCCGCCAACACATCTTATTTTTCTACATTCAATTCCATGAGAATTGCAATCGAAGGAGGGACCACTCCAGGTGGCACTGAAAGCCCTGAAGAGAGTCCACCGTTTGTTGCTGCGGAAGTTTTTGCTACCTAGGAGTACTAGGTCTGTACTGTCAGATTCTTCCCGATATCGGGTCTCTTATCGCAGGAAAAGCAAATAATGAGGAACAGTACGCCACCACACGCCAACAATTCTCTCCCCGCACCCAACGCATGAAGTCACTGGAAAAACAAGAGCAGGTATACGGAGTAGATGCTCAGTAGATATATATCTGTGCATATGCTGCAATTCGTTCTGGAAAATCCACCGGTAATTACCATGTGAAACAGAAAGTGGTAATATCAAATGGAGTACTGTACAAGCCAAAGGGGGAGTTCCAGCATGATAAAAACCCAGATGAGGAAAAATTAACACTAAAAAGAAGAGGGAATCTATCTGACTGTCTTTCGACAGTTAACATCTATATACATAGGAGCGTTTTCTTTAATGCTCTACCATACCCATACATTTCTTCGGGACGGCTCAACGGAAGAGAGTGTTTTGACTGATGTTCGAACCAAAACAAAAAAGAGCAAGAGGAAGACATTATTATTCACTTCCAGCTCTTCATCCGCGACAGTTCCTCTCTAAATGCGTTTCCTCTGGTTCTCTCTGACTCATTGAAGATCTCTGTATCACCCTTAATCCTACCACCCCGAGGCTCATCCGTGTATTGTTCTCCATCATTCAATTCACCCAGCCTAACACTCGCAGCGGCAGCGCCGCCGCGTCGTCTGCCACGTCCACCTAGCCTTTCAATCCTAGATTTCCCACCGCCATAACCTTTGCCCCGGGATCCCATAATATTCCCCAGCCCAATACGCCTGTTCTTGCTCATGCCAAAATACAGACCCAGCAAGACGAGTAAAACCACACCCAGCGCAACTGGTAATCCGATCATCAGGCCTGTCTTATTGGGAGGCGGCGTGGGAGGCGGAGGCGGATAGTGTTTGTTAGGCTTATTCACGAGGGAAATCACGGGTCCCGGAACCGTCTTGGCTCGCTCGTTTGATCCCGGGTTGTATTCCACGATATAAACGGAGAGGTTGTTTCGCGGCTGGTCCTGTAACCAGGCCTTGTCCATTTCGATTGTGACGAACCCGTAGCTGTTTTCTGTGCGGTCGGATGTGTAGGCAGAAACGCCTGCGTTTTCGCTGGAGTTGACGTAGTTGAGTCCGACGGTGATGGTGGAATTTGGAGGGAAAGCGTCCGAGTCCCAGGTAACTGTTTATTTGCGTATTTATTTAAATCGTAAGCAATGAACGATGTTCTCCTCTCCATAAGACCACCACATCCTGGGAAGCAATTTGTATGCGTACCATGGTATTTATCTCCAGTAAGCACTTCGGTTCCATTCTTAGGTAGACAGAATGGATTCTTCGAATCGCGCTCTACATGGCATTCAGTAGGAGGTGCGCCGTTTTCGTCTGAACGGGCATCTATAACTATATGTGCAGAGAGTTGGTTATTGTGTTTTATTTTTATTTATTCTTTTCCTTTATATTATTATTTTTTAAAGGTGCCGGTTTCTCTCTTTCGCTATTAAACCATTGTAGAGAGGTGGGCAGATGAGGCCATCACGAACCTTGATTCCCGTGTCTTTTCTGCAACAGCACGCTTGCGCTCACTCCACTGGCCCCGAACGCAGTGCTAAGGGCGCAGATGAGAGTGCCTTGTAGCCACCGCATCGTACCTGGGTCCTGCTCCTTAGAAAGTGGTCGATTTGTGAAGGTGGAGGGGCGGGGGAATAGTGAGATAACAGAGAGATACGGAGCATGAAAAGCAAAACAAAGCTGAGAAATTTACTCCGTCCGACCCAGATTGGTTCGCACTCCCTATTGGCCAGCAGGATCCTTACGTAATGCTACCTTTCCAAGCCTCTGGTTCCTGTCCTGAGCCAACCATCAGGAACGTTCAATCAACTGAATGTTTTCGCTCTCCTTCGAGTAACTTTCTCATGGTGACGTGTGAATGGTTCTAATCAAATTGAAGCTAAGTTTTGATAGCTGCCATATCACTGACGAGCGTGCGGTTCCTCAGGCTTCAACAGGCCGAGCGTCCACAGATTTTCAAGGTTTGTATAGTACCTTTCATGCAACTAATCCATCATAATATAGCTGCCCCCTGGCCCATCATAGGTACATCGAACTCGAGGAACTGGAATAGTAGTGTGCTCTGCAATGTAGAGGGGTGCATCATGTCTGAGGGCCCAATGGCCCTTTGATAACACGATTCCATTCGACCCTAACAAGGGTTGACCGGGCTATTCTAGTTCTAGTGTGAAGAACAGCGGCTCCCAAATCTAAACCTCGCATTTAAAGACGAAGGTTGGTGTCAGCTTTGGTCTTCTCAGAGCTAGGGCTTTGTTGGATGGCGCAAACTTTGGAAAAAAAAGCTACCATTATCTTCCAGCTGTCACCTTGAAGTTCAATAGACCTGCAATAGTTTTTGGAAATTGAGGGAAAGAAGGTTTGCGCAGAGCAGACGATTCTTGATTGATTGCTTGGTTCACGCATCGATCTCAAAGCCGCCCCTGCATTGGCCAGGCATAAGCTACAGGAAACAACTGTCTTATCACACATGGATGTAGTCACACTTCCCAGAATAACACACCTTTTCAGCAGTTGTGCATGCTTGCAAAAAGTTGCGACCTTCTCTTGGTAATTTAGCTAGGAAGTGGTATTTCCACAAAATTCATGGCCGGCGGATGATGAGCTCCCTGCCCTACATAGTGTGCGCTGGGAACTGAATGAAACAGGGCACCTATCTCTCTGATCTCAGTGCCTGGAGGGGGCTCATCAACAATGCGTCAAAGTGCAGGAATCCAGCCTCCGGAACCTCAGGAAACACCAGACATTACAGCCCCCTGTTGGCAACCTCCTATGATTCAATGGGCTTGAGGGCTCCATTTCCTTGCCCAACAACACCGGCAACCCCGACAGTTGTTTATTCGGTGAACGAGACGCAGTATACGGTGAAACTACATGAAAAGCCATCATGTACATTTGAACATTCATTGCCTTAAAATCCGATGCCCGACAAGTTCCCTTTTTTTTCCTTTTTTTCCCCTTTTTTCCTTTTTTTTGCCGTTTCACCATTATCCAGGTGTGTTTTATACAGCACGCAATAGGTGGTCTATCTTTGGACTTCACATGCGAATATTAGAATCAAGGGGGAACCGCGAGGTAAGTGGCCGCAGCCAGCCATCCCAAAAAGCAGGAGTGCAAAAGTTCTGTAGATTGAAATGTTGTGAATTGTACAGCAAAAGTGTTCCGAGGATCTGGTTACCGCATGTTACAGAGGAAAAGTAGGGGGGAAGGTCGACGGTCATGAACTGCATAACCGCTGTGCACAGCCGTTCAAAGGCCTGAAACTGTGGTGGGCGACAGCCAAGACATTCCTGGTGAAGGCCAGAAACATTGGAAAGCTTGCCATTTCGTTTGAAAACACGAAATGCAGTGAACTAAGCAATATCATAATAGGTATTCGAACTCCGCGACTTTCAGATCCAGCAGTATGCGTTGCTGCATTTTATATCAAGGCTTTCCTAAATGATATGCATATCGAATTTTTTGAACACATATCGAAATCAGGTCTCTCATCTCCTTCCATTCCCTTGAAACGCGCCATCAATTTCGAAGGTGATAATTCTTCGATGGCTTGAGCGAGATTCGGTTGCGCTTTGGGTTTCGAGGGTACTGAGCAAGAAAAGACTTGCAGCCTGGCCTCTCCCTGCAAGGTGACCTCCCTGCTTTCTTACTCAAAAATCTAGAAATTAGCACTTTCTGAAGGGTTGCTTTTGTCCAATAATAATTCATGAAAATATTCGTTACACCATATAATATCATATGCTAACCCTGCCAGTCATTGAATATGTGGCTTTTCTGCGGGATATTTCAACAGGTCTGACTATAATGGAAGGTCACTTTATATTCAGATGCCGGTTCAGCGCAGGGTTAAAATTACCAACCAAATCGGCCGCTAGCACACCGCGTAGTATGAACGAAGTCTCCATGGGTCTAGAGATATATTCCGAACACACTTTTGCTTCCACAGTTTCCGCGCGGGTCTACCCGTTTTTGTGTCTGCGGTTGGTTGGGTTGGGATGGCTTGGGTAGGGCCTTCACCCGCAATGTAGAGATTTCCATAGGTCAGGAATCAAAAACCAGGTGTGGCGTACAGAGAGCAGTTATGATGGGGTGCCGCTAAACCGAAGGAATTCTAACTCCTGGAAGGTTTTCTGCCTGAAAGTTGTCCTTGATGGGTGAACTATCTAGTTCTGATGTCGTCTGAACTATGCCCCTGGTGTGGACTGTTGGCATCGACACGAGGCCGCGCCATGCCGCCGTTAGGATGGAAAATGGACACTTCCATGTACCTACCAAGGCAGGCGGTTCGTCATGATGTCCTGTCATACGAATCGATTTAGGGAGCGAGTTCATCCTGTCCACAAGGTGGTAGACGCCTAATAAATTCATCTGTACTACTATTTTCACCACTGAATACTAGTAGTAGTAACAATGAAGTCCTGCGTTTTGCAATGGCGGCTAAGCTCGATATAGGCTAGGGTTTCTTTTGGCAATTCCTTGGGTTTTAATAAGATCGGGGAATGGTATTGGTGTGTTGATTCATTTGCTCTGCGTTCTATATGGGTAGGTTTGTACAGTTTCCACTGCTGCTGTTGATGAGCTTCCTACACGAACAATGAAAATGGAACCTTCAACGCAGGTATGTACAGTACCTAGTTGGACTTGGACGTTCGTCACGTGGCAGTAGTATAAATTGTTCACCCCTTTCTTTGACGTTCAACATCTACCAGGGTGCATTCAAAAAGTTGTTTTTGGAGATTTGCAGTCCATCCAGTTCTGAATATGGCATGCTTGTATTTTTTCGTGTTATCTGAGTTAGAGGGACGGGCATGGGCGGTTGGCGTACGGTTGGCGGTGGTACAGTGGCCTCCATGGCCCTTCAAACTGGATATCTGAAGCGCTGAGTACATCGCCGGGATTCCAGCTCAAGAGCGGAGCAAACAAATGCGCAATTATAATTCACAGTTTCAGGCCCTAATTTCACGTTAATGTTTACTCACTAGTTGACGTACTCGAAAAAGCGATGTTGCATACCCCGATGGTTGCCTCTACTTCCACCTAATGAAATGGACTTAGGGTTTATCATGATCTGAACTGAGGCTAAATCAGCATAGAACTTCGGTCGGCATTGAGATTTTGGGATTTTTAGTACACTCTAACGAAACACCTGTTCGTCTCGGGTTGGCGGTGCGAGAGTCATTGGCCGATCGTAACACTTTCGCTGGGGAAGCGGATCCTAGCGAGGAGCTGCACTCTCTCTGAATCAAATATATTATATTATTTTGCTTTTAAATCAACCTGATTGGGAGGATATCAGACTGTGTATTACTCTTGCCGAACACGCCCTTCTCACAGTTCGAGATTATGCGCGGATTGTACCGGGAGTTACACTCGACAGATATTGCGTTGCCCGAGCCGAAAGGTTCGTTTCCCGACGATTACCATATACTAGCATATGAGTACCTGATATTTGTGCCACCTGGCTCAAATGGCCAACGCGTCCAACTTCTGCATGTTAGGCTTGCCGTTGGCTGGGCAAAAATGCAAGGCTAATTCAGGGGGGTACGACCTTGCATAACGTAACGTGCGGTGTATGTATCTCGAACTAGTACTCCGTACTTCAATTAATAGTTAACTAATATATATATATTATACAGGCTTCGGCGACACTTGCATAATCAACCCCCCCTCACCCTAAATAAACCCACCCCTCCCCGACTGGATTTTAGTGGGTTAATTGAGTTGGTGAAATCTCATCTCATGCTCATGGGACAAAGGGGACCTTGGATACATCCCGTCACCCACCCCCGGGGAAACGCAACAAATCTACCGGAGGCGCCGATTGAGTGGCTAGCTTGCCGTATTACCCAGCTGCATGTTCTGAGGCAACATGCCTTCAAATATGAGGGCAAATAAGTAGCCAGTTCTACCAGGACCCAAAGATATTCAGAGAACGCCATCAGATCACGAAGCAAAACAGCCAATGGTGGTCATGATGGATTTTATTGCCCCCGAATGCAGCACTGACTACTATCAATGCTTGAAGGTGGACATATATATACACATCAGGAGAAAGAAAAAATGCGGAAGCTTCATTTAAACATAATTGTTAATGGGATATCATAGGGTACCTACGTAGGTATCTTCTGCACAAGAAGTAGGTCAAGCCATCTCTTACCTGCCTTTCCCGCAGCCGAGACTTTCGTGTGTAATTATTCCCAAGTTACACCCGCCAACGGCTGCAAGTCGAGGAATACATGTACGTACAGCAGCCAGAAGATCTACTGGGAGGCTGTTACGATGCCGTTCGTGCAGCATACTTTGAAAAGCCCAGTTCATCTTAGCGATGGAAGCTAATAAAAATAGCTCGGGCAAAGAGTACAACAGGAAGCTCGGATACGGACAGAGCTTGATCATGTGTTAGAATGCAGAAAAATAAAAATGTGAGATAAGAGATCGGTAAGGAAAATTGCCTGAGTAGCTACCGCATTAAGGTGAAACAACACCAGGACCAAGCCAGCCCAGATACTATTTAGGTTAGGGCCACCAATTCCTGAAAAACCATCATACTAGATCCTCGTGATGATCAAGCTGTTTGGTGTTTGGTGAATGCTAGCTGCATGGTTTTCTAATGTATAGGGGGGGTGTAGGATGCGAAGTAGAACCCTGCATGACTTGATACACGATCCGAATGCAAGCTGCTCGTTGCCGAGAAGCTCAGACCAACAAACTTGCGCAAGGGAGAGAAAAAAGCAATCTGGAAAATGAGTAACTCCACCGTAGGTAAAACGAATTGACAAAAATAAGCTAGCAGCATCTCTTCCAGGGAAGATTTCTGAGATCTCACATCAAAAATAAACGAATGATTCGCCAGGGTCATATTAGCCAAAAAGGGATTTTAACACTGGTCAATAGCGACATTCTGCGAACGTCCACTGTGTTTTCTCTTTTTTTTCGCTCAATCTTTTCGTAAGTGCTAATCCGTGCGTAACGAGAGATCAATGAGCAAGGGAGACTTCGAGGTTTTGCCACCATTTTCTTTTTGACCACAAATACTTTATTCCCAAACTTGCACTGGAATCATCAACTGAACGTTTGACAGGTCACACCACAGAATTTCCTAGCATTTAATTGAGAGCGAGGAAATATAAATGCAATGTTCGCAAGCGGTATTTGCGAATATGTGCCTAGGAATTAGCAAGGAGCAGAGCTGGGAAACTTGGGAGTTCCAAAACATTTTGCACTTCCTTTTAGCCCCCTGCAAACAAAATGATGTACTCTGTACACCACCAACAATTCATAATCAGCGACTGCTGAAAGACTCGAAAGTTTGAATGCCGGTTTTCTTTTGCTGACAAAATAGTAACATCTTCAGAAGATCCACAGCTTCATGATGTAAACCTCGTCATATAGTATCACGTGTTAGTCTCAACCAGGCTGTAATTTTCATGTCTCCGCAGCGTCCTCTGGCTAGATTCCGTAGTTATGTAATTTCTGAAGAAGAGGCTTTAATGCAATCGTACCAATAATCCTCGATTCTCCCTTTCCCTTGTTTGTTAGTTTTGCTTTGTCTACGGGATCGACGCTGGACCCTGAAGCTTAAGCAGGGGCCATTTCTGGTTGATTATTGTCATGTATTATCGATCTGCAGTGCATGATCGACGCCGCAGTTAATGTTGCTCATTGCCCATCGGGTCCGTTGGATCAGGAATCAGGGCTTGCATTGGTTTATTTGGAATGAACACCATCCAGTAAACGTGGAACTTAAATACCCTCCATATTCTTCTCTGCTTCGCTCCAATTTCGTCGTGCTCTACTGGCCAGCGGGAGCATAAGGTGAAAAACGGTTGGGAAATAGAGACTTGGATGCAGGGAGCCGACAATCAGTGGCAACATATCTGTACTGTTGATGCATTAACCCTGGAAGAACGGCTGAGATTGCTTGCGAAAGCCACTGGATGCACAGTCGGCAAGGGAACACCCGCTGGGTGGCATATGCGGTATGGATCCTTGCAGGAAAATCGTAACGAATATCGAGGGTGGACTGGAAATGAAGTTTGCGGATTGCATTTAAATGACAGCAACCAGGGAAGTCAGCCCATTGGTACTGTACAGATATGCCGTCGACGAACGAGAGTAATACCTTGTTAAGTTGTCGAACAACAAAGGACCAAGAATGCGGTCGAGTTGATTGTTCCTCCTCGTCACCCGTGAAAACTGGGAATCAGCAGAGCTAGGTATCATTAAGATTGAAGGGTTTGGGATCGTCAGTAAGAGACTTGGTTTAGCGCTTTCAAATTGAAAGATTTCCACAGATTCAATACGATTTTATACTTTATTGCAAACTGCGTTATGCGCTCCGGCTTGAACAAAAATTTTATGCAGTTGCTAATGATGGGAATTCGAACATCACACAAAACGGGCTCCAATAGCCTGGATGACGCACTAGAGAGGCTAAAACTGGTGCAATTCCGCAGGGAAGTCCGTAAACTGCAGGTTGTTATCGTTCGGTGGTTTCATGAACGATGCGGTCAATCTCGCCACGGGTTAAGGAACCTCTCGGAACGAGCCGAACCAGCTGAAGCTCTCGATTTAATGATAGCTGGAAAAAAAGTACCTATCCAATTTTATGCTCGTGTGTTTCGATCCTTCAAGTAAGCTTATTTGAATCCGTGACGGTGGTTAGCCAATGCCGTGGCGCGGCCACTTGCAGGAGAAACCGAAAATTTGAAAATCATGACAATAATGGGTCGAACTTATGCAGCGTACTTCGATCAGGGATTTGGGCCCTAGCTACTTGAACAGATTGGTGAACCCAGTCGCACATGACATATTCTTTAATGCATCAATCAAAAGAAGCCCTTACCATCGACCACACAGCATCGGAGGAACTAATTCGCGTCCGACCCTTCTTTCAGGTTCTTTTTTTGCTTTTCCTCCCCTCTCGTTTTGCTCGGGGAAGAGGGGGTAAGTTCCGGAAAGTCTGCAGGATGTTTGCTACCCAAACGGTTCTCGAATGACTCGAGTATACATATATATAAATTCCCATGTAAACCACCTCTTCTGCTTTCACATCTGCCACCACAGACAGAATTTAATTGAGATTCAGAAAAACCAAGTAGGAAGTTCCGGCACGTTCAACGATTTAAACTTACAGTCGTTTTGTTTTATCGGAAGCTTTCGATCATTTATAAGCATGGCAGTTGGCCCCCGCGTATCCAAGGAAGATTTTATGCATGCTTTGGGCCTTGATGCGAATAACCCTCAACATGAGCCTTATTATCGAGCGATGAGAGTAAGTTATCACAACTACCAGAGGATTAGAGAAAGACCTCCCAGAGGCACCACGATGCGGCCACGGAGATAATATGTTTGCTAATTGACAGTCATTAGGATGAAGCCATTATTGTGTACAACATATTGAATCAAGACAACTCAAACCTACTTGAAAATCTGAGAGACGACCCTTCCATCCGGCCGCCGTTCTTTTGGCACCACATCCGACCAGAAATGCAGCGCTGGGGAATTCTAGAAATTTGGCGAACCTCTAAACCGGTCACACGGGCGTGGTTTGATCGCGGTATTACAGACGGAGAATATGGACCCAACTGGGTAACGGGATGGCTGTTGTACAGTGTGTTCCGTTCTCGGGACGTTCGCAATAATCGTAATCGCCGAAAAGGTGACGATGGGGCACCTGGGAATCAGGGTGGGACCAATACCCGTCCGCCTTGTTGACATATGTTGTTTCCTGCATCAAAAAACTGACAGAATCCTTTTTATTTTTGTTAGGCCAGGGTCAACCGAAGAATGATCGATGTGCCACCGGCGGCGGTGAAAGACAAAATGGGGGATATTATGACCCGGTCCGGAATGGTACCCACTAATGTGCTCACTTGAAATTGTATAACGGCTTCCGACTTCGTATGCTTTTTGTTGCTGGACAACATATCGCAGCTGTCCAGAGTCAGCATGGATATTATTCAAAGCTGTTGGCATAATTTTCATGAATCCTTGGCCGGATGCCCATTTGTTCCTTTCGTTAGCCACTTTCTCCGATACTTCAGCGACAGTTTTCCTGCCAGCAGTTTTTTTCTGGTGGCAGGGGTTTCATTATAATATTAAGGAGTCTTGTTTCCTATGTTCACGCTTGCGGCGTTTTAAGTAATGCACGAGTTGCGCGCTGTCAATCATCTCATCTCCCTGCCTGTAATTTGCCTACTGGTGGTGACCTATAGATGAAATGACCCAAGGTGCGTCAAGGCCATTAGCAGGTAGAAAGTCGATTATCTAGCAGGTCATCCGATAGTTTTCAGAATGGCGTCCTTCCAACTTGGTTGGTTGATGTCTGATTTTTGAGTGCGGCAGTTGCAAGGCAACCGCGATACTGAAGCTCCAAGAACAAATCAATCTCACTTTGTCTGGATTTGCCAATTGGCCAATTATGACTTCAACTCCCCGACGGAAGTACGCATTTTCTCGAGTTTGTGGACATGAGGTGGACGGCGTAATTATTTGATTTTCAGGGGAGTCCCGCATGGTTTACCCGATTACAATTTTTCGATTCGTCAACGGCGCACATTGACTATGGTCCTTCCTGGTCCCATTGCTGGAATGATCCTCGATAATAGAGGTTTTATCAATTGTTTTGGCTTTATTCTACTTTCTTAGAATCTCCACTGGCGTTGGCGTTTGTGTTTCCTCGGTATTTCCCCGCGCAAACCAGGCTTTGATAGGGCCTTTAATTGGTAATGAATGATGGGGGGATGAAAAAAGGCTTGATTTCTGAGCATCTAGACCATTTTATTAGGCTCCATAAATTGAAAAGTCCCAGAACACTTAGATCCCGAGTCCGTACTTACGCTTTCGATATTTTCGCCTCGGCTTCAACAATCGCGCAGGTGAGGGAATAGTTGATCCACCTGTTGAGATACAGTAATATCGTGCGAGAAAGGATGTATATAATGATTTTCACCCTTTAGGCCCTCTATGCCTTTTAAGTGTAATTCAGGACGGAATCTGAATGAGCTACCAACCAGGCCAACCTGATTTGGCTGTGATTGTGATTTGATATGCAGGCCTCGATGACGTCAATGTTAAAGGGCTAAAGGCGCCATAAGAAAGATACCTGAGTTGTAGGGGAAGAATTTGACATTTAAAAAGCACAGAATATAAATAAAACCAAAACGATGTTCAGCACACATGTCTGGAAGTCGAATCTTACTCTGTTTTGTTAAAAAGGTTGTGGGATACTTGAAGGATGGGGGTACCTATATTGGTGGCCGGAACACGCTAAAAACAGCCGAAGAGCTAGGGTTAGTATTGGCGGTGCATCCCCTGGACGAGAGTCAGATTTGCAACAGTTCAAATAGGCTAGCTAACTAACTAGTAGGAGGTTTCAGGAGTTCTTTGTAAACCATCTACGTACACTAACTACCCATCGCTGAGCTGTGGATCAGCTCTCTCACGCTATCACCAACGCCGACGGTGGGGATCCACTCCCTCCTCCTAGCTTGGGACTTGCAAGCGTTGATGGAGATCCGCATGAGCACGACCTGCCCTTGCTTGCTTTAAACCAATTCCTATGGTTTATCCAAAGATTCAATTTTTAAATCCAGAGACTACAAATTGTGCAAGGAGAAGAGTAGCGCAGTTTGAATTGAACTGCAATTCACAAACAGGATCTTGCATTCTTCCTTCACTGCAACTGTTTTGACTCCGCTTTTCACCAGTAGTTGATAGAGGGTTTCATTTCATGTACAGAATTGAGTACCTGTGAGTCTAAGCACCCCTGGTACAATAGAAAGCACCAGGGCAGAGCAGTCTTCTGCAAAAATACCAGGCTATACGCCTGTTTTGCTATCTCCTCCTTGGAGAGATCCCCCTGTTATATCAACATTATTTAGTAGCTCCGACACGAGATTACCACATCAGCAACCCAGCAACAAGCTCGCAAGCAATACGAAAACGTTGGAAATTTATGGTTACCAAGGGGAATGAATCGCAAGTAGCGGTAGGGAGAAAGCTAGCACCACAACATGACGAACACTGACTTGTGAGACTTTGTATAGGACTCAGGATAGAAGCTTGATCTGAAGGTATCTTCTATCACAAATGGGGCATTTATATTAGCTTAGCGAGCTTAGCAGAAACCCAATAGTGAGCTATATTACTTCTCTCCCTCACCCATTCAAAGACATATAGGTTCATTATCGTTTATTGTGAGTGTCATCAAAATCATTCCATCAATTTGCTCGTAAACTCGCTCTCTCAGGAGGTCGGATTCATCCAGGAAAGAACAAATAACTAACGGAAAGTAATGGAATGCTGATTTCTCCTCCCAGATGTTCATCCGGTGTATTTCAACAAAGACACACCGTGAAGATGACAGATAAGAATAATGAAAATAAAATAAAATAAAAATGGATCAAACACAAAAAGGTTATGCTCGCTTGCTTGAAAACCATGACCACCCTGACTAGACCCACCTCATTAAAGTGGAGAGGTATTTTTGTTTGCTATAAACGAAATAATGAAAAATAAATAGCATATATAACCGGGAGTCGAGTAAACAGAAAATCATTGTGAGCATAAATGACC
Source organism: Emergomyces pasteurianus Ep9510 (assembly GCA_001883825.1). Classification (NCBI taxonomy): domain Eukaryota; kingdom Fungi; phylum Ascomycota; class Eurotiomycetes; order Onygenales; family Ajellomycetaceae; genus Emergomyces; species Emergomyces pasteurianus. Next base: position 19,253 of record LGRN01000449.1, read on the forward strand.
TCATATCACATAGATTTTTTATCTTCTCTTCTCTCTCGTCGCCGAGTGTGAAAGCTCTCCTCTAAACCCCGCTGGCCCACGACCTAAAAATCAAGAAAAGAAAAAAAAAAATACAAAAGAAGCAAACTCTTGCAGGATCGAATTTGCAGAAATATAAGACAGGCATAGGTTCATGTGGAAGGAAACATAATGAAAAGATGAAGCGGACAATGGGGATACATAAACAAGGTAACCGGCTGAGGTGTTGATATTCCATCGCTGTCATACAGTACAGCTTCGGTGAGGATATATTAAGGAATATCAGAAGAAAGCAAAAGAATCTATAGAAAAGCCGTTTCATGTCGTTATTTTTCAGGTCAATGTGGACGTTATCTTCGTGTAATCATGGATATGGGAAGGGTAACTTTGGACAGTTCTGTATTACCTGCTCAACACATCCTCGCCATAAATCGTTTGCTCCGAAAACATATGCTCATAAAGTCGTAAAGTTCTTGCGGGCCGTTTCTGACTTTTTTCTTTTTATCTTTTCTTTTTATCTCTTTTTTTTTCTCCGGAAGATATTAGGGAGGCAATAGGGTGAAGCGCGACGGGGATTGATTTTCATTTCCTTAGCTGGGCTCCGTTTTGGCGAATTGCGATACTCGTCAGGGGTGTCAAAAAAGGTAGACCTTGCTAAACTAGTAGGATCGAATGGCTCGAAAACAAAGCTAGAGACCCTGATGACCATATGCTAGTGTTCTCGTTGGGTCAGCGGATTGGCGATCACGACCCAATCGACCTCCCTCGTAGCTCTCAGGGCTGCTACCCCCACTTCGACTTCCACCACTGGTGGAGGTATCCGTATCATCGCCGAAACGACCACGTCGTCCTGTACCAATAGCAACTGGAATACCCTGTACAATCCCCCCATGGTCGTGGCCTGCAGGATACATCCCATCGTTGACGGAGAAATTCCGACAAATCAGGTATGCGCGCATAGCTGCGCTTTCTCTTGCCAGGGTTTCCGTTTCGCAGTAGACATCCGTTTGGTACTCGCGATTATTGACGCGCACAAGACAGCCATACCCAGCGGCACAGGGATATGATTCGTAAAAGGGTTCTGGCCAGCGACGGCGGCGGCAAAGACCTGCATACAGAAAAATAGGTTATTGGTGGTTGAACATCTGTTTGCCCAAGGTAGGAAATTTCTGCCTGGCGCCCGTTTTTACTCCAGAAAAAGAAAACAAATAGCCAACAAGATGACCATTTCGTTACCGCTGGTTCTCAGGGGTAAAGAAATCCGGGGTATAAAAGCTTATCATGCCCAATTAATCATGGATCATAAGGTAAACGCGAAAGGGGAAAATATCATGTAAACTGGAATATTCCCCAGTTAATCTCTGAAAGAAAACCAGAGACAATTTGCCACAGAAAGGGAAAAACCAGGCATTTTCATGATCACCGACAAGGCTTGGTATGATGATTCGTGGGAATAATTGTTATACGGAGCTCCATTTGTGATATTTCCCCCTCTCATTCAAATTCAAGCTCCCTCGATCTCTCCTAGGATTTTAGGGCAACATACTTGCAAGGTATAGAATATAGTACATTTCGATTGTGAAAAATCCTGACCCAGCAGGACCTATGTTGCTCAGCTGCGTGGAATATCGAATATGATACCCGATGCTTCAGGCAGGAAGGTGCCCAAAGGAGGTGTGCCCAAGGGAGGCGGTTAAACTGACAGAATGAACTAAAGGGTTGATAAAGATTCTTGATGCCCAACGACGCCACCAGTTATACAACTGTCCAAGAGCTTCCAAGTGTGGTGTGGTAGACGAACAGGTTCTTCACAGATTGGTAAACAAACCAGAGGTACCTAGAGCTCAAAAAAAAAAAGGAAAAAGAATAGCGGGTAGGGCTCTAAAATGTACGATCCAAAAAAAATAAATAATAAAAAAGCTTGCTCTGGCCGATGCCTCTAATGAGAAAACCAGCCATTGTAAACAGCGAAGCAAGCGTGATTTAATGCAGCGTAAAATATATGAGTGGGGCTGAAAAAAGATGTTAACCCGGTAATCAAGGTTTGCTCAATCGAGGGGTTTGAAATCGGCGGATAGAGAAGGGAACGCTGTGGGAAAGGACTTAATGTTTTCTCTCTGAGTTTTTCGATTTTTTCTTGCTTTGATGTGTTGGCATGGCTTTCTGCCAGTGAAGGGTAATGGGAAAATCGAGAACTTCATTATTGGGCCTATCAAGATTTGATTCGCCGTCGATCTAAGCGACGAGGATTGGCTCATCCAGCTCAGTCGTTTTGAACAACTGTACCCTAGGCCCACTGGTGCTGCAGAAAGAATGCCAGTTTGTGCGCGCACCGTTTGATCTTACGAGGTATCCCCTTCATGAAAGGAAGGAGAAAGGCAAGACCCCGCAGAATTGGAGCGGAATGACCCTCTGTAGGCGCCCTGGAACATTTCCAACTTCCGCTAATGCAATTGACATTGACAATGGTGGGATTCGCGTTGCGCAGAACGCGCTGAATTTTGAAGTTGAACCCTGGCGCAAAACGCAGGATACATTTATTGCCTGCAGTAAATTAATAGTTGCCCTTTTCGCGGAAGTTCCTGCCCCACAGCGTTTCGCCATTTCCTCCGTTGATTGCCCCCGGTTCACCCCCTAGTCCGGTTCTAAGGGTGCCATGCCAAAAGTTTGCGCCAGGAATGACCGATTTGTCGGGTCATCGTAGGAGTCACACGTGAACCCTGAGTAAGCGACTGATTAAAATAAATAAATGAATAAATAAATAAATAGAAACAAAAAAAAAAAAAAAAAAAAAAAAAAACAAAAACAGAACGTAGTTGTCAAGGCAAAAGGAACAATTCTTCTCAGCACTTTTGTTGGAAGGCAGTAGATTACCAAGCCCGCATCGAAATAACGGAAAACAAACTTCTAGAATCACCACGATACCCGATACGAAACGGGCCCAAAGACCAGTG
>LGRN01000045.1:0-44985 GCA_001883825.1 Emergomyces pasteurianus Ep9510
CGCGGTTGGCGAGTCAGTCACCATATACAGCTCTTTTGGGGTGAGAGAATTCCCTCTTAGGTTAGGGGAGATATGAGATTATTATTACTATAATTATTTTTTTTGAAAGTTTTTTTTTTTTTTTTTTTTTTTTTTTTTTTTTTTTTTTTTTTTTTTTTTTGGCTGTCTTTTTCCTCCGTTTTCAACCGGTGGCTACATTTTGAAATTGTTTAGATCCACATGTACTGTATATTCTTTTTGGATGATTGTTACAAGACTCGTTGTTTTGTTCTGAACCTTGAGTCATTGATATACGCGCATTTCAGTGATTTTATTTTGTTTCATTTCCCCAGTTTATACGCCTGCATTTGCCAAGGATTGTCGTTATAACCTCTACTTTATTTTCATATTTTCGAGTGTTCAGGCGCTGCTTATACCCGCCTCCTTTTTAGAATCGGATGAATGACAGTTTGTATTCATCTTGCTCTAATGCTAAACAGTTTTATCTACCCTCTCAATCGACTTTACGGTTTGCCCTTCCAATGTCATCTTCAGTTAGATTTTACGGATCACATTTTTTGTCATACCCATTTTTGATAACAATATGACAGATTCACTTTTCTTGTCATATTTGCCCCTATTGTCTAACAACAAAACATGGAGCACGATATAAAAGCTCTGAACAACATTGTGTTGCTATCTAGATAGATGCCTAGGCAACGCTATGATTTCGTGCCCTACTTTATTTGCCCGTGTTATTGGTTTTCATTTTGTTTTGATGGTTTTCGTGTTTATGGCTTGATGCTCTCACGTCCCTCAGCCCCTTTTCGGACTCTATCAATTCATCTTGCTGCCAATTCACAAATCCCTTGTATAGACCGCCAGAATTATACCTTAGAATTGTTCATCAAAACGTTATAGACTAAACCTCTAAGGCCTGATCTGTCAATATTGGACTCAAATATCAGACATCTGATATCGTGTTCTCCACCCAGGGGTCGTCTACTCTTACATGTCAACGTCGTCTCTGACAAGAAACCCTTACATCTGTCTTTCAGTTCCAGTGTTTTCCATACAACACAAAGCCAAGTTTGAAGCCGCTAAACAACTGTCTTATATCATGACTTTCCCCCCGAGCCACGACTAGCTGACGCTCAAGTACCAAGGCAACTTTACGAAATGCAGGCCTCCCAAAAACGAACGGCACCAGCTGATGGGGAGGAGGGACAAGAGGTGCAAGAACAGCAGCCTCCCCGAAAGCTGCCAGAACGTCGCAGCAAAGCTTCACCTATAAATTACAACGTCCGAGACTACTACCGAGGTATGCAGTTTCACGATGTTGCTGGCCCTACGCGTAAAACTTCTTCCACGCAGCCTCGAAAGAAGGACACACCACGCAACCTAGGAGGAACTTGCGCTGACAGCGGTCTCCCGGGCACCCAAAATTCAGCATACACGCATCCCACACTGCCCCATAACAGTAACACATCTAAACCAATATGGGAGTCTTGTTATGATTGTATTAAAGAGCTGTGCCAGAACCCCATGGTGATGAGATGCAGGACGCAATCAGGTAATTCAAAATGCCGCCACTGCGAGGCGACAAACAAAGTTTGCGTAAAGGTGTGTTTTAAACCAGGGCGTGTCCTCCCAGCTGTTGATTAGTAGTACTTTAATCCATTCAGAGGAACACAGCTTTCGAGATAAAAAGTTTGAAACGGACAAAGGATAGAATTACTAAATACCAAATTAGATCCCTGAAATCCTCGTGCCTCGCCTGGTAACAATCCAGAAAACTGCCAGCTTAATCATTTCATATCCCAGAGCGCTTGACTGGTCCGACAAGCTCTCCACATTGCAGAACAGTCTCCTGGTGGAGTACAAAATATTTCAAAAGGAAATGGGACCATATATCGCTAGTGCAAAAATAGCACATTCTATCGTTCCATCTTATAATACTTCGGGCCCCTTAATTAAGGCTGAAACTACGGCTTCAGCTCCCATAAGAATCTGTGCGAACACGGCGGATCATTCTCATACTACCATCAGTAGAGACACTGCCAGTGCCACAACTCCTGATACGATGTCATCAATTCTCACTCATCCCTCTACCCCAAGTACAGCTAGTACCCATATCTCGTTTGCCGCGACTCCTTTGTTAACAATGGCTAATCCTAAACCTGAGGTGGCGATGCCGGGCACGATCGACAGGTTTTACGCAGTCACCTGTTCTACTCCCAAAAATGAGAATAATGAAGGTATCGGGCTCCCTTGTCCGTCAATTTCTTCTCCTCCGCAACGTAGCAAGGATTCGGCTCCTATGGCTCAAATAGGAGCTGGCCGTGGACTGTTTAATGCAGATGCACACGTGTTCGGCTCGCCTGCCACAGTAGTCGCAGAAGAAAATGACAGGAAAGACATCCAGACAGCCAGTTCTGATGCGAATACTGCTCCTTTCACACTGGGCGCTGAACTATTAACCATGATTGGGTCTCTTGAAAGCAAACTCGCCCGGATTGCGGACGCACTGGAAGCAAAGAATCGCAGTGGAAATGACGACGACAGGAGTTTAAGCAGGATAAATCGTAACAAGGCGTATTGGGAATAGTTAACAATTTGATGGGAGGTGATCTGGAAGGTGGAGATTTGACTTGTATCTTTCTTTCTTTCTTTTCTTTCGTTCTCTTTTTCTTTTTCTTTTTAATCGGGGTGCGAATGACAAACAAGACACATACAGAGAGTATCCGGGGTGTAGTGGGTTTGATTATGCGTCATGAAAACGGCAAGGTCAGGTATCCCGAATGCTGTAGAGCAAATAAACGAGTGCGAAAATTCCTTTGGTGTATGAAAGAATGCATCCTCTCAGAGCTTGACAAGGATATCGAACGCATGCTTTAAAACAGAAAATAAATTTTTGTGCTTTCACTTCTATATACATATATATGTGTTATACACGCACCGGGTTCAAGAAATATGATGTTCCAGCGGGGAGGGTGTATAAATCCTCCTTTTATAAATGTTAATAACCAGTATGATACTTAATCCATCGTTTATATCAATCAATCGATCAATAGTCGTAAAACCCTTTCGAGCTCTTCTTGCCCACCCAACCAGCATCAACCATCTTCTTCAACAACCCCGCAGGCCGATATTTGCTATCACCAGTCTCGGTGTGTAGCACATTCATAATAGCCAAGCAGGTATCCAAACCAATGAAATCAGCCAGCGTCAGCGGTCCCATCGGCACATTGGTGCCATTCTTCATAATACTATCAATATCCTCCTTAGTGCCAATGCCGTTCTCGAGGCACATAACCGCCTCATTGATATATGGCATGAGAATTCGATTGGCGAGGAAGCCGGGAGAATCAGTCGACCGGGCAGGGATCTTGCCCATGCGCTTGACGAACTCAATGGCAGTGTCGATGGTGTCTTGTGAAGTTTGCAGGCCTGTTATGATCTCCACACCCTTCTGGACGGGGACGGGGTTCATGAAGTGGGTGGAGATGACGCGCGAGGAGGCAGAGAGGTCCGTGGGGTTCTTGGTGGTCGCGGCCGCGATCTTGGTGATGGAGATGGACGAGGTGTTTGTGGCAAGGATGGCATGTGAAGGGGCGATTTCGGCTAGCTGCGCGAAGATGGAAGACTTTAGGTCTGGGATTTCGGGGACGGCTTCTATTATGAAATCTACGTCGGAGAGGTGGGAGAGGCTGGTGCTGGGTTTGATCAGAGAGCGAATCTGGGCGGCGTGGTCCTTGGTTATGCGCTCCTTGGCGACGTCTTTCTCGAGTAGTTTGTCTGTGTTTTGTTGATTGGTCGCAGTTAGAGATGTCATTCCCATTCCGGGATTGATTAAGCGCGTGTTGCTTTTAACAAACAGGGCATACCTGCGAACTTCATGCCCTTATCGAGAGACACTTCCGAGTTATCAATCAGGGTAACAGGGACGCCAGCTTTTTGAGCAGCAACCAGTGCGATTCCCAAACCCTTTTTAACAGCATGTTAATATTTAGTTATTCAATGGCAACAGCGAGCGTATGCATACGTACCATTTGTCCAGCTCCGATAACACCCACCTTCTTCACTTCCGCCGCAGCCTGAGCAATTAGGGATGTGCTGAAGGATCTCGAGGCCATTGAAGGGACCCCATTGGCGACGCGCCGTCCTACGATAGTACGGAACATTGTGACGGGTGAATTTGAGTGATATCGGAGGTAGAACAGCTCAATGTTTTTGTTGTTTGGGGTTGGAGATAACGGAGTCGAATTTCGCTGGATTCGAATTCCTCGGCATTTCGTGGGGGATGTTAGATCACATGATGAGCCGACGTCATAAGGTTATCGGACAAAACTCGGTTATAATCGGAGGGCAGCCAACAAAATAATTCCGTTCCGAGATTAGTCAGACCACCGCGTCAAGGAAACGCGTCTTCCCTGACGCGACAAATGATGGGATTATGGAGAGCAAGAAACTGCGACGACGGATGTGTACCATCAAGACAACAAACAACATCATGATGTTCACGAAGTAACGTTTATACTCCATTGGCAGCATCAACAAACAATATGGAGTCAGAGTCGGTCCAGCCAGTGCAGGTTGTGGACCCTGAAGTCCGAGCTTATGTCTATAGTCTCATCACTGCGGTGCGTCTATCAGAAAAGAAACTCCAACCCAGTTGGTAAATGCAATGGAAAGCTGATCAATCGGAATACATCTATGTAGCTTGGAGGCTCTGGTAGCAGCGATACCGGGAAATATGTTTTGGGAGACGATGCCCTCGCCTGTTTGCGCGACATCAAACGATGGCTCAAGTTCTACGACGAAAAGGCGAACCGTATGGACGTGGCTAGGTGTTTGGCTGAAGCAAATCTGGTAAATCGAGATTTGATTCCCATTCTCGCTCTTTGGGGGGATGATGTACAGGATGACAAGTACAAATCACGAATTTCGTTGGCATGCTGTGAGAAAAATCCCGAAACATCTTCTTTCGCGCAAAGTTTTTGTGAGTGCCCGGCTGATACGTTTTACTTTTAGTGGAATTGCTTGTTCCCCTGACATGGCCGCTTGAGGTCCATAGCCAGATGACCGTCAACCATCACAGGCATACGCCATATTTGCAACATTCCCAGGTTTTGTATAAACGCGGAATCCTCGGACACGATACTACCGCCATTCTACGCACAATTATCCGAATCGCATTGCCAAGCATGACCACCCCCCGAGCTGATCGCTCCACACGAGATGAAGGAATTTTAAAGTTGATGTTATATCTATTCCGAAACCTTGCGATAATAGCCCCCTCACCGCATCTTGCTACAGAAGGCGACGAGGAAGAAGCGTCAAAATCTGCCACAATCAACGCGTTCCAGCAACAGGACGTATTTGCACTACTGCTAACAATGTGCTCCAATATGGGAGAAGATTTCGTTTTTCAGGATGTGGTTATCCTAGAGATAATATTCCACCTCGTCAAAGGTGTCGATATAAAAAAACTGTTTATGAACGATACCCAAGGAACTCTTGCCGGGGCAAGTGATCTTGAAGTTCTCCTGGATAAGGAGTCCCATTTGAAAAGAGAATACGCCAAAACTGCCCCAACAAGGCACGGACGATTTGGGACCATGATCTGGGTGAAACGTGATGATGAAAAAGTTTCTACAGTCTCAGGCCAGGACGTTCTCAAGGACGATTGGACGACAATGTTGAAAATGGACAAAACGAAGAGGTGGAATAGGCCAAAATACAGAAAAGGAAATATCGATATGTCGGTGAATAACTTTAATTTGCCATCCCCGTTGACGCCACCGGCGACCGAAAATTTGAGAACTTTTGTTGAGGAGTTTTTAGATTCTGGTTTCAACCCACTCTTCTCACACCTCCGTCGAGCCATTGAGCGTGAGGCTGACCGCGTTAATGAATCCACCCCCCGCCAATTCTTTTATGTAATTGCCTGGTTCCTTGAGGCGGAGAGAGTCCGACGTAGCCGCCAACAGGAAATTCGTCGGCAAAATAAAAATCACACGAGAGATATTGAACCAGATAGTTTTGAGCTTGTTGCTGCTGTCCTCAACCAAGAAACTTTTATTGCTTTAAACAGACATATGCAAAATTGCTTAGATTTTAAGGATTGGCAAGATCTGAATGCCAGTATGCGGTGTTTCACTCAAATACTCCTGACGGTACAGGAAATGTTCCACTCTAACATTGCTGAGGACCAGGATATTGCAGAAAATATTCTAAGCAGAATATTCTATGAGGAAACAACACATGACAGGATTTTAGCTATCCTAAGGGGCTATGAAGGACAGGGGTTCTGGTATTTAGATGCGTGCACTGAACTCGCCCACGTCTTCCTTCGATTATTAGAACAATACTCGAAACAGAATGAACATATGCAAATTCGATCCCGACGACGAGCCAGGCGGAAACAACGAAAAGAAGCGGCTTCCAATCCTACACACCCCGAAACCCAAAACGACGAGGAGTCTGAAGCCGAAGATTTGGCCATGGAAGATGCAACTAAAACGATAGTTGAAAGATCTTTCGATTTCCAACGTTTCGCAGCAAAATTCTGCACACAAAAATCCGTCAACACGTTCCTTGCTTTAGCTGCGTATTACAGAGAGCTCAACGAAGAACAATTGAAACGAGCACATCGATTTTTCTACCGTGTGGCTTTCAAGCAAGAACTAAGCGTCCTACTCTTCCGGGTGGACATCATTTCGCTCTTTTATAGGATGATAAAGGGTCCCGGAGGCCTTGATTCGACCAAGCCAATATTTACCGAATGGGAAGAACTCACCCGGCAAATTATCAGAAAACTCATAAAGAAATTAGAGCAGCGCCCGGAGCTCATCACTGAAATGCTGTTTAGCAAAATTAATGCCACTGTTTATTATTTGGAATACGGTCACGAGAAACAGACTGTGTCTGAATCGAAACCTGCAGCTGAGTTGGAGCTGAAGCCTGGCGTAGCCACAACACTAGACTCCAGATTAGGGATTGTTGTAGCCGCACTTTGTCTGGAAGGCAAGGAGAATCTAGTGCAATGGCTGGTCAAAATTCTTGACAGTGCGGTGAATGAAAGGAGAAGTTGGGAGCTTGAAGCAGAAGCCAGGCAAACCGGATCCAGCGAGGAGCTGCCTGCCAACCCTCCGTCAATAGGTATGTATAACAAATCGCCTTCACATGCAGAAGCTTATATTGACTGTTTTCGTCAGCTGTTACACCCCTTGACGATGCATGTCGTATTGCCATGTTCAAAAATGGACGTCTCCGTCTTTTGATGAAACTGGTCGGGCTTGAAAGGCTGGGTGATGAGGACACGCTCGGCTCATCATGGATAATCCCATCTTCATTACCGTCTAAAGATCTAGAAGAAACCAAAAAATCAATTGAAAAATACCACCAACACCCACCAGCAGAGTTTGACGGGTTAGAACCTCGCGATTTGCTACGTCGAAAACGAGAGGACACTTGGACATCGTCGCAGGAACGATCATCAACCATGGTCGATTTTGGAAACGACTCAGAAGGCGAAGATGATATTGATGGTGTCTTATTCCCGCCAAACCTACGCACTCGAACCGACACACTGGATGAGCTTAAAAAGAAGCGACTTCGACGGGGGAGGAAAAGCAACGAAGACGGCAACGATGTAGACGAAGAAGTATTAGAGGCACGCCGGCTGGCGCGACAAGCTAATGCCTTGGAGCGTCAGAGGAAAATCAAAAGCAGTTTATATATCAATGCTAGCGATGAGGAATCTGATGAGGAAGCCGATAGGGAATTTTTCGCACGAGAGGAGGAGAGGAGGAGAAACCAAGCGAAGCGCATCAAACAAGCTTTATTATCTGGTACAGCTGGTGATGGTGGTGGCGCTGGTAATATCTCAACGAACAAAAAATCTTCCAGCAGAGGACGGAAACGCAAAAGTACTGCAGATTATGTCAAGGGCGGCAAACGTCGTCGGAGCGACCCTCTGTTGATTGATAGTGATGACGGGGATAATACTGTTGACATCGATAGTCCTGAGGACGATCACGACGAAGATGGCCTGATGGTTACACAAGAAACCCCATCATCGCCCTCTGAGTCTGGGTCAATGTCGATGACTCGACCCGAACAAACGAGCCGGAATACCACGCCGCCAACCTCGACAGAACACAATCATATTTTTGGCGCGAACGACGATGATTACTTTGATAACCCGTTTCTGTTCGCCGGTTTGGTCGACAAAGAGAAAACCAAAGGCGATGAAGAACGTGGTGATAAAAACAGCGAAGAAGATGAGCCCACCAAACAGTTTCCACGGCAGCGGCGCATACTTGGCGGGTTTATTGTTGATAGTGATTCGGAGTCGGAGGTCGGGGGCTAGCTGGGGCCGCTTGTTTTTGTTTTGTCTACATCTTCTATACTTGCGATAGCCACATAGACGTGTTTGTTTGCATCAACTTAATGTATTGGCGCTTTTTATTCCAATTTTCAAGTGGATGGAATGGAGGGATTTGATGTTGGTTGGTGGGTTAATAAACCACCATGGCGCATTTTATATCTACTCTACAATTATTTTTCATGGGAAAAGGGGAATTTCTTTTTTCAAGGACGGGATTATCTCTGGCGGTTGCTTGGGACGATTGCTCGATGAATGCTTACACGGTTTCTTCAAGGAATAATCCCATTTCTTCGCCCATTTCGGCCTCAGTTGCTGTCATGCCAAATCTACCTACAGTTATCTCGAAATCGAACTACAGGGCCTTGGGTGGATATTTGTCACGTGATGATGACGAACAATTGGAAGGTTTGACGTCTGAGGTCAACATCTTAACAAGCCCTCAAGGCGGCAACCTTGGAGATTCACCACTTTTGAGCGCGCTGAAATTTCTACATCCTGCTTTCATACTTTGTGGCTCAAAAAGCTCTTTTGGATAAAACATGTAGAATTGAGGACTAATAGCGTCAGGTCGCACTTCATAACACACAACCTCAAAAGCTATCATTTCCATTTGCAATACAGCTATAGGGCAGTGAAGGACCAACTGATCACTGCCATATGCCAGCATGTATCCAGGTATCATTTTTAGCCAGATGGGGGCTTTAACGCTTCTTTGTTTGGCCGATTCCATCCCACTACTCGCGGGCCAGCTACTAACCCGAATGGCAATGCCACTCCACCCTATGACCAATACATGCATATATATCTCTATATCTCTATATAGTGACTGACGAACGCTACTGTTTCTGGTGACTATAATTTCTACTCTCGCTTTGCCTTCACTGATCGCCATTCTATCAGCAAACTCCCAACTATGGTCAGACATGCCAACCCAACGACTAGATACCAAGTCTGGATGATACTTTTATCGATCCCTACGAGCACCTCTCTAATCTTAGCGGGCGGTACGCTCGTCAAAATATCTGTCAGGCCGTTGTTCTCGATATTCGCTCGGGTCAGGCCTGGTACGAGGCCACCGAGATTCGTCCAGAGCTGATTTGTGAAAAGAACTTGTGCTATTGCGACTGCCACCGCCGGACCGAAAGACTGTGCAAACAGTATGACAGATAAGCCCAGCGGAATGTCCTCCGGAGGCAGCACTGTCTGCACACCGTTCTGCGGTCCCGAAAAACCGATTCCGTAGGCAAGCCCGGAAAAGGCAGTGTACATTATGAGCTTCACAAAGCTAGTATTGACTTTAAATGTGGTTACAAGCCCCGCAGCAATGGGCATTATGATAGAAGCGAAAAGCATGAATGGGGCGTAATAGCCGAACGCGGTCGTGCCGGCCCCGTGGATGAGAGTTCCGATCGTGGCACCAACAATGATTGGCGCCATCATATAGCCGCTTTTAGCGGGAGAATATCCACGAACTGTTTGGTAGTAGGTAGGTAAATAATACTCAAGAACGACGCCAGTGCTGTTCGTGCACATGATAAAAAGAAAACCGGCAAGGACGGTGCGGCGCTTGATGACACGCGGGGGAAGGGCAGCTCTGTCACCTAGCCGGAATTGGTTATAAATAAATGCGGCCAGGACCACGGCAAAAGTGATAAGGGGACCGATTACTTGGCCACTGTTCCAAGGATACTTGATGCCAGCCCATGATAATGCGAGAAACAGACTCGTTAGCGCGGGGAGCAAAAGGAGGTTGCTCAACAAGTCAAGCCGGGAAGCTTTCTGCCTGAAAGTCAAACGGGCAACTTCGCTGGGTTTGGGAATGTCTGAGAAGCAGAGCATAGTCAACACCATTGTAACGGCTCCAATGGGCGGACTGATATAAAAACACCACCGCCAGCCAAGTGACTGAGTTAGGGCGCCACCAAGGAGAGGTGCGGCTAGGGTAGCCACTCCTTCGATGGCACTCATTAAACCGACGAACATCGGCCGTCGGCGGAGAGGTATAGATTGTACCAGGATGACGAAACACCCTGAGAAAAGCCCTGCAGAACCAAGTCCAGCTACAGCTCTCCCAACAACAAGCATACTAGATGTGGTGGCCGCCCCGCAGAGTATAGCGCCTACTATGGATATGGCGTTGGCGAGTAAGAAGAGACGCTTGACGGAGAAAAGCGTGTACGCCTTGCCGAACAAGAACTGAAACGCACAAAGGCAGAGTCTGAAGGCGGACGAATACCAACCGACATCGGCGACGGTGTGGAAGTGGTCTGTAATGCTAGGCAGCGCGGTGGCGACAATATTGATGTCTAACGCCGTGAGGACGAGAATTGCCCCCACAGTGAGTATGATGAGCCAAAACTTGGCGCCAGTTGGGTACTCTGGTTGTGTAGTTGAGTTGTCAGGAGCAGTCACTTCGTTTATAGTGGTAGCCTGCGCATGAAGGCTAGAACTCCTTCTTGAATCGCTCACGCCATTGCCGTCTGCTCGGCTAACAGTCCGAGCCATTGAATAGTCTGAAGTACATTCGACTTCATTTCCAGTGAGAGAGGCCATTCTTATTTTGGTGATGGGTTTGGCTGAAAGTGTGTTCTCGTTCAGGTTGCGCGTCATTAGGATTGAGGAGAAAGGTGGAGGGCGGCATCTACTGAATGCTAGAGAGATTTAGCGCGCCCTTTGACAGACAAGTTGATACCCATCTTGCGTTAGTCTACTCGCTACAGGAAAACTCGTAGATCCTGGAAACCTTGGATGAGCATTCTGATTTGTTCTCAATTAATTTCTTATTTTTGTCGAAGTACGGAGTACGGAGTATTCTTTCCATAAATAATATTTTCTATCCATTATTGTCATCCAATTCTATTATAGTATAATTTCCAATTCAGAAACGTCGGGTAGTGACGGTTTCAACTTAATATATAAAAGTCAACACGCTAAGTCTTAGGTTGCGGGATTTACGCTTTAAAAAGGCTTCGTGGCACATCGGTAGAGTTCCCTCCACATTCTATGTACTCCCCATTACCCGTTTGGCTGGGACATACGGAGTATATTATTTCCTTTCATAAGTACCCTTATGACTCAGATAGCATTATATATTTACTGCTGTCGACCACCTCAAGTTCGAACGTTTCAAAATATTCTAGTGGATGAGTATATATTCCATCAAGCGTCGGAAACAGACAAGAAGAAAAGCAACTTATCAAAATGGCCCAATCCCTTCACTTTGTCACCCTCGATGTGTTCACCACATCCCCTTTTGCTGGCAATCCCTTAGCCGTAGTTTTTCTCTCTGACAATACTCCTATAACTCAAAATCAAAAGCAGGCCATTGCCCGCGAGTTTAATTTCAGCGAAACCATCTTCATCCACCCCACGAGAGGTGCCCAAAAGCCTCGCACAATTGACATCTTCACCACGGGGGCAGAGATACCCTTTGCGGGCCACCCGACCATCGGCGCAACATCATGGCTGCTGCTGCACTCGAAGCCAGGTCAGAATAGTGCCCATGATGATAAGGCCCCGCCACCAGCAATTACCACCAAGGCTGGAGATATCCCAATCTCCATATCCACAGAGGATCCCAATATGGTTTCCGCTTTGATCCCGCATAACGTGCACATCCACTCAACTAGATTTTCATTGGCGGATTTACTCAAACTGCATCCATCTGTGGAACCGTATCTGGATGCCAGTGCGCACCGCGATGGATTCCCCATCGTTTCAGTTGTTAAAGGAATGACAGCCGCGCATGTCCGGCTTCCTAGTTTGGAGGCACTGGCCGCAGCAACCACGGCGAGTGGGGCATCTAGCTTTCCTGCGATTAGCACGGAGGCGGGAGGTTACTTTGACCCCGGCTGGGACGTGGGGATACCACTTCATGTGTATTTCTATGTGAAGGATGTATATGACGAGGCGCGGAAGACGAATGTGATTCGCAGTCGAATGTTTTTCGATGCTACCGAGGATCCAGCGACTGGGAGCGCGGCGAGTGGGCTTGTCTCCTATTTGACGTTGACGGGTCAAGGCGGTGGTGGGAGCGGGAGTGGAAGCGAGAAGGAGACGCTGTTCCATGTTGTCCAAGGGGTGGAGATGGGGAGGAGGAGTGATATTGGGCTGAAGGTTTTGTTGAAGGAAGGGGGCAACGAGATTGATAAAATCCAACTGAGTGGTAGTGCTGTTAAGGTATCTGAAGGTGATATCTTAGTCGGAGCCGAATAGGTGTTCAAGTTCAATATTCGCATATTTGTGGGTTTTGTTTTCGCCTGAGACCAGTGTGAGGAATACGTCTGTCTGTTACGTTAACTCATAGATGAAAATTCTCAGAACCGTGAATATTACATTCTGCTCGTATAATTATGCAGTGCGAGGATTCTCAACTAAATACCTACGCTGCGGAAGCCAGACGAAGCCATAACATACTTCCCAAAGGAGTAGTATGCGACAACCCTCCTGGAAATATTTCTCCAGCCTATTCTCTCAACAACTCTCGTCTTCTCCGTTTCTCTTCTTATGTTCATATTGCTTTTGTTTTGTATTCCACAGCTCTGCCTATTGTTTATAATTTTGCATATGCAACCTCGTATCTTTCTTCCCTTTGTTTGTGTATTACAGATCTACCTCTGTTTCTCTGTCAACACTCAGGCCTTTCTTTCGCATCCTGATAACGTTGACCCACGTCCATATATCTACGTAAACACCATACCTACATATCCGAACTTCTATCGAGTGCTTGCATCTAGAGCCAAACAAACATGCCTCTGGCACAATATCCCCTGCCGTCCCCGCACCTATATGCCTCTCCTCGCGATACTAAATACAACAACTCTCCCCACGATCGTGGGCGTAAATCATCACTAACAAAATCCATCCAAGCTTTCGCGAAAAACACATTTCACCGCAGGCAACGCTACACAAACACGGGGGGTTCAAGTCACGGTACGACACCAGCAACTTCGTTCACGAGTAGCTCATGTCCCCCTAGCCCCGGTGTCCCACAGTCGCGATCCGAATTGACCAGGGCACCCGTAATACACTCCGTGGGAAAGGTACCAATGACGCCAAGAGTAGATTCAAAGGATCAAACCAAGACCTTCATGGGAATAACGACTTCCCCTACGGCGAGGTCCAGTTTAAGCATAAAGCAGGGGTGTTTGAACCTCCATCAACCTGTACCAGTGAAGCCATGCAACTCGGATAATGAGAATCCACATGATCGGGCTCAGCCAAACGGAAAACAAGGTGTCAAGTACTCAGTTTTAAAGGAGGAAACAGGCCGACCCCAGGTGTCACGAATTCCGCTTCCCAGTCCTCAACCGGACGGATATCCCGCAAGAAGAAATAGAAAGGCAAGGATGTCACTTCAAAAATCAGCCACGTTTACTTCCTTTATAAGTCTCAGACATGGATCCTCTCTATCACGACACCAATCACTGTCCAAAAACAATAAGTCTTCATGTGGACAACCAAACCCGGTAGAGCAGCAGCAGCAGCAAATAGGGGCAATGGCACGGGAGCTGGCACATGGGGCAAACGCACAAATAGAAAAAACAGCCAATAATGCGCCAGCTGGATCATTCGGGTCACTGCATTGTCTTACTCCCAAGAAACAGCCATTATCGCTTCCAAAAGGACGGTCATTGCAAAAAAGCCAGACAGCTATAAACATAGCATCATATTCTAAATTTGCCGGTTACTCTGCGCCAACTGAGAGCTTCATCAGTCGCTACCACAACAACGACCGTAGCAAATGTAGCGTTACTGATGATCGTGATGATACAGGATCTTTAAGTACTCTTAGAGGTCGATATAAGCCCCCAAATACTGAGCCTAAGGATGCCTGCTGCTCTGATGCACAACAGACACCGAGCTTGAAAGAGAAAATCCCAATGGAGGAACCCATATCACCGTGTCCATCGCCTGTTAATGATGATGAAATCAGAACCGTAAGTCGCTGGATACTTTTCGCACGCCCTTAGAATTAGAACTGTTCCATCACATATGACACGCTAACAAACGAGCTAATTGCTCGATATTCCAGGTCACTACCGCCAAACCATGCCAGTACTGGGTAGGCCGCTTCTCCACCCTAGTCAATAGCTTCCACCACGAAGACTCTTTCAAAGAAGAATCAGACGTGGCCACAGGATATGACGGTTCAACCGCGCCCGCATATTTTTACATCTCCTCATCCTCTACGGCAACCCTAAATGATCAACGGGCCAAGCGGGCCTTCGTACATTTAGAAAATGCCTGCGCGACCACGGAGGCACGAGTAAGCTTCTTGGAATTCAGAGATGCGTATTCCAAACGCTTTGGCGATCGGTGGTCCAAGTGGTTCCTTCGTGATGCTGCTACCCCTGACTGTAAAAAGGGGTACGCGGATACTGCGTCAAATTTAACTGATGGGACATTCATATCTGCTAAGGAAATGGGTGACACGAAGCGAAAGTTGAGTGAAAATGGGGCTTTGGGAGGCGGTAGTGGTGGTGCTAGTGCTGGAGGGATTGGTCTGATGAATATGTTTAGGACGGTTCGAAAAAGTTTGGCTTGAGGCTGATGCGATGGGCTTATTAGTTCTTTTTTCTTTGGGTCTCATTCTTTCAAACAAATACCCCGATTGGCCCATTCACCATGCTTTTCGTTTTGGCAAACTCTCGTCGCGTGTAGCATACTTTGGAGTAAAGAAGCTCGGGGAACGGGGTGATGTTTGGGGAATGTTCCGCATGATGAGACTTTGGTTTTGCTTCATTGTCTTTTAGCATTGGGTTTGGTAGAGTTGGCACAATTTTAGGAAAAGGATCCTAAGGCAAAGGAACAGTGGTGGAATGTAATGTAATAAATAAGAGTTGGGGGTTATGTGTCCCTTCGGATTGTGGAAAGAAATGACGTGGATAAATAAAGGAGAAGTAGACCATCTGAAAACAGGACAAAGCTTCCCCGTTCGCAAAAGAAAGAGAAAAGGCAGAGCCAAACGCAAAGATCAAAACTTTACAGGGTATGCCGCAACCGCCTTTCCTATTTATAACAAAAGGTGTCTTGCACCTTATATTCCCACCCGGAAACGAATGATACACAACAAACAACGCCGGCCGTGTTTATGACCTCCGTGTCAAAGAGAAATTTTTCTTCTTTTAGTGTTCTAACCCCTCCCAGCCCTACTTCTTAAATAGGCCGCGACCTGCTCATGTCTCGTGACAAAAAACATCCGCCTCCTTTCCGACTTCCATACCAACACCCCAATCTCCTCTGCGTACTTGCATGGGCCCTCAAACTCCGCTACACTAACAAAGTCCTTGAATAGGAAGCCCGGTGTGGCTTTTATCCGGTCCCGTTCCAGCTGCCAGAGACGGATCTGATCAACAACTGTAGGCGGGAGAACGGCGGGGACGCCGACAACATTTGCACCAGCTTTAGATGCGTGGTATTTTCGCATTTGCGGGTGGGCATGGGTGGTTAAATAGGAGACGATTTGGTCGGCGGTGATGCCCATTTCCACGGCGCGCCGGATGGATTGACGGGTTAGTTTGCCTGTGACAAGGTTGGGGAATCGGTATTTTAGTGTTGTGAAGAGCGCGATTAGGGAGATTTGAAGGGGGGATGAGGTGTAGGCGTATAAGCGGTAGTTAGTTTCTATGATTATGAAACCTGTTCCGGGTTCGTTGGACGTTGCAGCTGTGGCACCGCTGGGGGCGGTGAGGCTGCTGGAGAGGGAGCTGCCAAGAGTTATGGAGTCGGAAGTAAGGGTCGTGGCCAGACGGGTGGGATAGAAACGGGTTGCTTCTTGGTGAGGAGTATGTTGGTATACGATTCCGAAATCAGTGAGGTCTGCAAGGGTCTTGAGTTGGGTAGATGTGAGGTGCTTCTTTTCATATGACTGGCCCAGCTCGAGGCTGCTGAGGACGAAGAGGAAAGAGAGGACTTCGACGCTGTCCATACCTATTTGTTCCGCGTTTTCGACATAGAGGATTAGGATGTGCCAGACTTGGGTGTTAAGGTCCTGTAGAACGAAAGCGAAACCGTCCTTTGTTATCTCGACTCTTCGGTCGCGGACTTCGACGAGGTGGCATGCTTGGAGCAGCTGTTTGACGCCCTTGCTCAATGTGACTGGTTGCTGCACTCCTAGCAGGCTTGTTCCAACCATGTAACCCAGAACGCCTTCCCACTGGTTTCTTGCATAGTCGTCCAGTTGAGCAACGGTCATGGGAATTTTATCCGCGGTTAGGGACGGAACCCCAAAAGATTGCTGTTTATCTCCTCCTGTAAGGGCCTGCCGAAGAGAAGACGCGAATGGATCTGTAACTATATACGCTCTGACCTGATCTGATGTCGTGGTATTTGAGAGAATGTGGAGTCGACCCAATATCGATAACGCGTTGTCTCTCTCGCTTCAAATCCCCACACAATTAGTCCCACATTGCCTGCGTACTCATGGTTATATCAGGAACATTGGGCTCACCGTTTGCTCTCTGGCTTCACCCATAATTCCAGATCCGCGGCAGGCAGGGGATCCTTTAGGTAGAGGAGTGCCATGACGAAACATTTTGCTATCTGGTATTAGCTAAATCATATCTGAAGCACAACTCATAGAGAAAACTCATGTTGCGCATTTACCCAAGTGCGGCAACATTCGCCGGAAGATTGCTAGAGCTGTGGAGGGTTGCTGGTATAACCGGCGGAAGACTGTTCCTGGCAGGCTCTCCAGGTAGTCCATCGAGCGGGAAGAGGACACGGCCATGTTTACTGTCTTCCAAAAAGTATGGCGGTGGGGACAGTCGCCGTACTATAGCTGTCACCGATCTATCATATCGATACCAATAAGACGCTCAGTTGTGGTTCAAAACTTTCAAGAACAGAGAAAGTTCCCAGGCTACTACTACAGAACAGAGCACAGATCAGAGGAAAGATCTGAAGCTCATATTGCTACGGCAGGCGGGACATGATAAGAGCGCAGAATCGGTGATTAGCTAATCGAAGCCGGTTCCGCCCCTACTAAGTTAACTTAACATCTAGAATAGTAACCGGCAAATATCCCAATTGCTTCAAGCACATCGCAACTATTCGATAGTTAATTACAATGTCTGTTTTAAAATTTGTTCAATCAGTGAGTTTCTACAATTGTATATGTTTCAATCCTCGTTTCAGCAGCTAATTCTACTTAAAAGGTCTGGCAGTCCTTCCGGACAACATCTGGCTTGGAACCGAGGTATTGATCCTGGCTCAGAGAATTGGAATTTCTGATAGAGAACATGCATCATTGACGACTAGACCTTATGCCTAGATTGCTGGATAATGTATGTAGCTATTTCTCCTCCATGCACGTCAATTGCCGTTTGTGGTCACTTGAAAATGAGTCCGCATCTCCTGTCCCTACCTACATAAATTTTATCCCTGGGAACTAACCAAATATTCCTGAGAGTCAATAGCTCCGTGTGACAGCTGCCCGCCCTGGTGTTGTGAATTTCGAACTAGATATCCAAAAAGAACATACAGTTCGTATATTCTCTGTCTCCGCGGTTGCTAAACAGTCAAACGGATATCTAACGAGCTATCCGATTTTCCGTACCAGAACCGCCTGGGTATCCTCCATGGAGGCACGATTGCCAGCATGGGTACGTAAAAATTCACCTACAACAGTTTTATCGTTATGTACTTAACCTTTACCGATGTTATGTTCCGCAGTCGATCTGGGCGGATCCCTAGCCGTTGCTTCCAGGGGATTGTTCTCTACTGGTGTATCAACAGATCTTAATGGTTCGTTTCATGCTATGCAAGCCTAAGGCTTCTCTTTTCTGACCCCAGCTCTAACGCATGGCCAGTGACATATCTCAATTCCGGGGGAAAAGTTGGGGATAAGATTCTCGCGGTGAGTTGGATATCCTCTATCTTTGTCGAAAATTTACGTCCGTTGATCAAGCTATTAATATACAAAGTCTCAATTAGGAAGTTTCATGTGATAAATGTATTACTTTGTTCCACTTCCTTTTCTTTCCTTTTCTTTCCTTTTTTGGGTTTTATTCCGAAGAATATTTGAAAATATATCTAACCATGGCCGTGCCCCTTAAAAAAACAAAACTACAGTTGGAAAAACACTGGCATTCACATCGATAAAGTTCACCAACACCCAAAACGAACTTTTAGCACGGGGGAGCCATACAAAGTAAGTAAACGGCAATCACTCTTCCCTCTCTTCCTTACAGGCTTAGTTCCCCGATTCCCACCTCCTATCCTGACACCAAACGCATAGGTTTGTGGCCATCGCGTTCAAGGACCCCAAGAACATAGTCGATCAACTTAAGGAGGTAAAGGAGACAGAACCGAAATCTTGAAACCCGCGGCATTTTCAACCTAGTCTGGGGCTTATTACTTCCGTTCAAGCCAAACAATATAGATGAGCATATGGGCTTCGAAACTCATTGAGCGTTTCAACTCATTTCTTTTAGTTGCGCTTCCATGATATACTACGGCGCCTTTGATTCGCCAGCATCTGCTCAGTGTGGAACGCAACTTTTTACCTTTGTATATCAAAAATAGATTATAAAGTTATATAGCAACATTGTATAACTAGATAGAAAATAGAAGTAAACCGGGGTATATTGCGCACCCACGAACTTCCAAAATTAAACTTTTGAATTAATGGGATCAAAATCGAAGCGTAGTAGTCGATTAGTATAATAAGGGAATAAGAAAGGGAGCAGTCCATCGCGCAGCGTTCTTTCAGATAAATCGAGAACGTCATAAATATAAATATACACACAATATACACAAAGGTCAAAAGTTGTGGATGACGAAAGGGTCGAGAACACGAGAGTCTTAGCTGGGTTCGGTGGTAAAATCATACGCCTCATGCAGACATATCCTAGCATTATATTTTTTGGCAAAAGGGTCAAATATAGTCGAAAAAATCTTCATCAAAAACGGGGGAGAACAAAGCCCTGTTAGATGATAACAGGGAACTGCAAACTGAAGAATACCCTCGGAGCCCAACAGAAATCATTCAAATATCAATCAAGAATGCTCTCCGGCTGCACATCACGCTCCTCATCATCAGCCTCTTCCTCATCGTCCTCTCCAATGGTGGCCATAACCTCATCAGCATCCATAGGAGCGACCGCCGCTTTCCCTTCCTCCGCCAACGCTTTAATCTTCGCTTGTGTCATTTCATACACATACTGGCCCAAATGCTCGATGCCCTCCATTGGCGTGCCGGTAACATTATCTTCCGCTAGAGTTCTCGAAGTCGGAAAGAGTTCGCCAGGAACAAGCATGAGCTTATCGGGTCTCTGAAAGAGAATATCAAAAGCTGGCTTAAGCTCAAAGCATGATTCGAAGACGTCGCGGCGGCCGAGAATGTAAAGGCCTAGCCGGGCCCGGGAGAGGGCGACTGTGAGGCGGCGGACGTCGCGGAGATAGCCGACTGTTCGTGTGCGGGTGAGGGAGAGGAGGACGTCTGTTTTTGTTGTTTCATTGAATATTAATATCGAGTGCTATAAAATTTGTAGAATGGGATAATTAAGTAATAATTGGGGATGAGTTTGAACTTACAGTCATTTTGTTCCCCTTGATACTTGTCCACCGTCGTTACGATCTTCGGTAAGCCGAACAGAGAGTTCTTGGCACACCTGTGGTTCAGAACATCCTTGATCAAAGCCCTTTGTCCCGCATACGTCGTTAGGATTGATATCTTGGACGCTGGATAGCCAAGAAGGCGCATATACTGATATAGAGCGACAGTATACTCCGCCTCGCCAAGATTTTGAATGAAATGGGCAGAAGGTTCCCTTTCGCCAACTCCCTGGTAATCTGGAACGTTGATGAATTGGTATTCGAATTTGAAACCGGGATTGGCAAGTTTGAACTCCTCGTTTGATTCCACAGCTGGCAAATTTCCCAGTCGTTCGTATCTCCATTTGAAAAGTTCTGCAATTGATGGGCGTGATCGACCTTGTTGATCTAGATTTATTGTTGGCACGCCTAACCTGACGAGGCGTAAGAAAAGCGTTTGTTCGAAGTTGGCATATTGTCGGAATGCCATGTTTTGGACAATGGGAGAGTTTTGCAGGTGGTCCCCACAGAGGACTACCCGTTTCAACGGCAGCTCTCCGTTTTTAGTATTTTGTAGTGCACAGGGGATAAAACTTTCGATCTCCGTGATCTGGGCCGCCTCCTCCATTACGACATTATCATAGTGGAACCCAAGGTTGGCGATTTCTTGCCTTCTCATAGCGGCATGGGTCGAAGTCATGGCGATAATTCGTGCTTCTTTTACTAAAAGATAGTTGGCCTTATCGCGCTGGAATCTGAGTATCTCGAACGGGCGGATATCTTCAAGCTCAGAAAATAATTTGTCCAGATGCCTTTGGCATCCGGAAATGACATCGAGAAGATCTTCCTTCGATGAATTTGTATCAAAGAGTGGTTTGGGAGTATTCGAAAAATAGGTATGGAAGGGAAAAGCTTCGATAACGGTTTCACGGGGACACTCTTCAGACTGGATTTTATCCCAGTATTTAGTCCATGCCGGTTGAATGTATACTGTATTGAAATAGCCTGCCGTTTCACAGGAGTTGCCATGCGCCCCCTCTACTCCTATCGAAGTTGCCAGACGATCTACTTCTGCAAGGTAGCTGCCACGGTTTTCCAGGAAAGTATCAACTCTGCCATATTTGCTGTAGCTAGCCTCAGTATCTAACTCCTCCTCTCCACGACCCAGCCGCAAGAGGTGACGTTGATCAATGTCCAAAGCCATAATCTTTTGGAAAAGCTGGTTTAGAGCCTGATTACTGTGGGCGATAAGCAATGTCCGCTCATTGGGAAAGTTGTGATAAATATTACTTATAATTTGAGTTGCAACGTCTGTTTTTCCTGTTCCAGGGGGTCCAACAATAACGGTCAAGCCAGGTTGGGTGCCGGACACAATCGCCTCTACTTGCGCTGGCGTAAATCGTACCGCGTTGAGTTTCGGGACATCAACAGGATAAGGCCCTGGGTTGGGTGGCCGGTATGACGAGACATGTATCGAGCTTGGAGTTTTCTCCGTGACTTCAGCCTGATCTCGCCGTCTCTTTTTGGACGGGCTGGAGGTGACCGGCTTGGGATTATCCTCGAACATCTCCAAGACGTAAGGTGGATCAAAGGGAGAGGCTACATTGCCAGCTGCCTCAATCGTGCGGTCAGGGAAGCTTTCGACAAGATGGTCCCAATTTAAGAACGTATCACCGAAATCAACAGATTTCACTTTATTGGTAAGTTCTGTGTACCTCGCGCTGGCCGGGTCCCCATAGCCTAGGAAAACCTCTTGAATCCATGGTGGTAGATTGGTGTCAGCAACAGTTAGGCTTTGCATGGTTTCGAGGATTGGCTTGAAGTTATTTTCCCTAGCCCTTCGCCTAACAATCACATTGATGGATGTGTACACATCAGCTTTTCCTTTTGCAAGACTTTCCATATCGGCTTTATATGAAGCTGCGTCGAGGTTTACAAGTAGCCTTCGATGCCGCGGTCGTGATCTGTATCCATTCGTCTCACTCGTTTGAGGCTCCCTCAAAAATCGGCCGTTCTCATCGAGAACCTGTACAACTTCCGCCGTTCGAACATGCAACAGGCTCACTTCATCTTTTGGATCCCGACTGTCGCTGAATATCTGTTTTACTGATTTCTTTGGCTGCAACGCTAGGAGGAAAACCACATCATCGGGCCGCAGCGTTTCCCATTCTCTTCGAACATTTTCCCCGAGGCGGCTAACATCCAGTCCAATTTCAGCACGAACGTATGCTGGATTGGTTGACCCAACTTTTGCCGGTGCAACCTCAATGATCGCGGGTTTTGCAATCGGGATTGCCATTTTCGAGAACCCTTCAAATGACACAGTCCCGGTATTTCGCTGGAGGCGTGGTTGCAGTCGCTTTATTACTGATTCCAGGTCCTTTCGAATCTCAAAAAACGACTCAGAACGATAAAGCAAGAAAGATCGCCATAAGAAGTCACCAAGACTTAGATACTGTAGGTTCAATTTTGGAATGGCCAATGGTCGAGAGCCATCATAGGACTCGTTGCGGATCAAAGCAGGGTCATACAGGCTCGATTCCGTGGGTAGAACAGCCAGTTGCGATGCAGATTCTTGAAATGAGCGATGTCGCTCAAACGCTGAGAGTATAATTTCGAGAATTAACTGGCGATCAGGAACAATATTGATTTGTTTAGGATAGCTTGTTCTAAACCCAAGATGGGAACATAGCGCTGTTAATTCCTCATCAGTCAAGGCACA
Source organism: Emergomyces pasteurianus Ep9510 (assembly GCA_001883825.1). NCBI lineage: Eukaryota > Fungi > Ascomycota > Eurotiomycetes > Onygenales > Ajellomycetaceae > Emergomyces > Emergomyces pasteurianus. The sequence continues at coordinate 22,635 of LGRN01000045.1, forward strand.
TAAGTGCGACTCTAGTTCAGTCCTTTGTTCGATCGAACCATAGTTTGACAGTGCTAAAATGGTTAGTTTTTCTCTGAAGTGTTTGATCGCTGTTCTTTGAAGATGAGCCAAATTTCTACAATGAACATCGTAAACAGCTTGGGGGGACTGGTGTTGGCCCGACTGATCGTCTACAGCGAAGTTGATGAAGTGCCTGAGGAGAGTGTAAAAATCCCGGAAGAGTGCGTTTGCTTCTTCGTTGTAGAGTTTCGACATGCGGATGACTGCGAGGATGTTGAGATCCTTTAGGATGGAATTGAAATATCGCCTTGTCGGAAGCTGACTATCCAAATCGACGAGGAACTCCATAAATCGCTCACAATATCGCACATTGTCCGGATCGCTGCCCTCAGCCGAGTTAACTCGTTGGAGGAAATCAAGCACCATCGAATACAACCAAGAGCGGTCAAACCGGAGTTTTGCCTTTCCAGAATCGTCAGCCTTCTCATACCGCTTCACAGCTATTCGCCATCCCTTTTTCAGTGAGTCCATCTGCTCAAGCAGCTTGTTCCTTGCAGTATCAGTGTGAAGGTTGTGCCATATGGATATGGCCACAAGAGGAGCGCACTCCTTGCGAATAAGTGCATTCTCGAGCGATTGAAAAGCGCTGATGACATATGACAGTAAATATATCTTAGACTTTGTTGGTAAAGTCGTATCGAGGTTCATAGCAAGGATACGGCGGAAGAGGTTTGAGAAATCTGTCGGTCTGTCGGTGAAATGCTCTGCGATGGAGTCAGCATTTGTTTCTGAAACTTAGCTACATATCTTCTGGGTGGTCTTACCCCATATTGGCAGGTGTTCCCTCTGTTTTACCCCAGCGATTACAGCAATGAGCAAAACATGGTAGTTGGAGGAATCTTCTGAGTATGTTGGCCAGAGGTACCTGGGCGGGACGGACTAATGTCAGCGGTAATCCGTCTGAGAAGCAACAACCGGAACAGAGAATATAACCTACTTTTCCAGCACATGAAGATTTTCCAATATTAGAAGCGAACGTAGAGCAAATTTTTCTGACACCAAGCCGTCCCAAAGGTCATTTTTTATAACCTCAGGCTTTGGTTTCGGAGCTTTCGACAGCTTCAACCAATGAGTCTTGGCCAAATGCACCCACCGGTTATCCTCCTGGAGGTCATTCACCGTCGGGCGAATATCGAAGCTCTGCGCCATTGCTGGTCGCATCTGGAGTCCCATTACTGTCAACCTGGCGGAATGCGCTTGTAAATAGTCCAACAGTTTCGACAGTCTGACGGGTGGCTCGACGCCGCCAAAACAAGAATGGAAGAGAGCGGTTTCAGACGCGCAGAAAAAGTCCGTGCACGCTTTGTCAGACCCAGCAGCTCACTCAACTCAACTCTTAACACTTCTTTGGCCTTTATGTCGACCCTTTTTACACCAAAACAGTGCGAGGCCGTCTAGTCGCAACCCTCGTTTTGAGTGATTATGGCTGCAGAAGACATCGTTTCAGTGAAGGTCTACCGTCAATTAGTCCAGGACCTTCTGGATAAGGCTGCAGAGATCAAGAAAGACTGCAGTATCGAGCCTCCGCTGAGTGATGCGGACCTGGGCGATGTCATACGTCGAATACAGCAGGACCACGAAAATTTACTGAAGGAGCAGAGTCAGCAAGCCCAGTATGCGGTGGCCGAAACTGCTTTTCGGGAAAAATTCTATGATCTTCTTGTAGGTAGCATCCACTTCTCGCCAGCTAGAATCGCATGTCTCACTAATCAATTCTTTGATACAGGCCACGACGTCGATTGACGAACCTTCGTTTATTCAAATATGGAATCTTCTAGATACTGTATCGATATTTTCAGATAATGGTGGGCAACCTGCGCAGCATATGATTTGGGATTCTCAAGCGCTGACACCCTGGATAGAACAGTGTGAACCTGGCCTGCTATTTTGGCTTATCGAGGAGCTGCTGGACAGCCAAACCATTGAAGGGTGCCGCAAGGTCTTTGATTACCTCGAGTCGAGGAGGGAACGCAATACTGCTGTAAGCTTCTGTATTCTTGAGAAGTTCGTCACGGAAATGCACTGACTTGCGATGGCTACAGAAACATTTCAAACAGAAGAGCTTGATCATCCTACGATCGTGCAATGAACTCCTGCGACGACTTTCTCGTGCCGAGGACACGGTATTTTGTGGGAGAGTTTTCATCTTCCTCTTTCAAAGCTTCCCACTAGGAGACAGAAGTTCTGTCAACTTGAGAGGTGAATTTCATACAGAAAATGTTACTATCTTTGATGAGCTTCCCAAGGCTCAAGAGGACAGCGAGACACTGATGGATGTGGATGCCCCTGATAAGGGGATTACCGCGGATACCAAAACGGAATCGGTGCAGGCCACTGAACAACAGCCCAACGGACAGGCAGTTCATGGAGTAACCGATGAAAGTCAACAAAGTTTAAAGTCGGCCACAAAGATAACTCACGAACTGGAGCCTAGCACAGCTCTCTCTATGGATGATCTATACCCCATATTTTGGAGTCTACAAATCAACTTCTCTTCACCGACTACTCTATTCGATCCCGCCAAATTTACAGCTTTCAAAGCTGGGCTCGAGGCATCGCTTTCTATCTTTCAAAGGGTAAACACCGATATGGAGGCCCGGATGACGAAAGGATCAGAAGAAGCGCGTCGTGGCCCTAAGCGAAGGCGCATAGGTGATGGCACAGAAATGACAAATAGTTTCAACCCAAAATACCTAACGAGTCGAGATTTGTTTGAATTAGAGGTTGGTATTGAGACCTATGTAACGGTAACCTCCAAGCAGACACAATTACTAAAATTTTCCAGGTGAACGATGTTGCTTTCCGGAGACATATACTCGTTCAATCCTTAATCCTTCTCGATTTCGTTCTTTCACTCACACCGAAAGCTAAGGCTAAACTTGCGGACTCCACAAACAAATCAGTTCTTTACAATTACGTTCTTAATGAGGAAGATGTAAGGTTCCTCACTATCTGTGCAGACATATGCCAGATGCTGATAATTTCTTAGGCGAAATGGGCGTCGCAAATGAAAACCTCCATTGCGACCTATCTGCAACAAGGTTCAGAAGGCAAATTTTATTATCGAATGGTGGACACTGTTCTGACAAGAGACAAAAACTGGGTTCGATGGAAAGCAGAAGCGTGCCCTCCAATCGAGCGTACCCCACTCTCAGTCCAGGATTATTTGGATACCCAAAGCAGTGCAATCAAGGTATCGACGACCAGACGACTCCGATCCGCTCCCTTGGGATCACTAGACCTCAGCTTTCTGATGGAAGATAAGAATATCAATAGCGTCGACCGACTTATACACCCAGACAGGTAAGCTCTATTACGTAAACTGACCCAAAACTACTCGTAGCTAATCCCTATCCCAATGAAGGTTCACGACTCCGGCCTTAGATTCTTACATGCGCGGGATTGCCGACGATTCTTTCAATATAGAGATGACGCAATCACGCGAAGAGAAGGACGAAGCGATGAAGGCGAAAGCAAGCAAGACCTGGAGAACCCTACGCCTTTCCTCTCGCAGCAAGCTAGCTCTCTTTGACAAGATCGAGGACGGAAACAATCTCAAGGTTCTTTTTGAGGCGCCTCCAGGGCCAGAAGATTTGTCGGCAAACAAACAAAAGGGTACAGTAGGGAATGGTGTCAATGGCCAAGAATTGTCCTCCACGAAAGGAGAGATGAAACGAGATGAGGCAAAGGAAAACGAGAGGCCGGTATCATCAGGTGCACCAGCGCCACAGCAGGAATGAGAGTTTTGATGAGCGATATGGCTTTGAATACAATTATATTCCATGCGGCGATGCGAAGAGAAATTGTGCACGCCAATACGTGAACCAGCGTGGCGTTACCCATTGTCCAACGAAAGTTGTTCTCTATGGAACAATGAAGGACAAGACCCCCGCTGTGTTTGGCTTGCCCCTAAGTGATATTGTTCTCAACCACGAACACTTGCATCTTGACATGTCGTCGCCTCTCCTGATAGACAATTGAGCTACAAAGATCCTCCAATAGCAGCCATCTGCTTCGTTTTCTTGAACGGACATACAGACCCATTGTCGTATATAAGAAGACAGTTGTGAAATTCGACTTCCACGCGGGAGAGAGTGGAAGCGAGTTTTCATGTATAGCATTTTAAATAGCGGCTGAATGACCGCACTCCACAGCACATGCCCAATCAAACGTTCACCAATTGTGTTTACACGACTGCAGCCGCCCTGTCGCGCCGATGATAGACGTTGGCGTGACAGGCGACATGTTACTGTTAATGCTAACGATATGTTGTATGAAGATATGACGTCTACAAGAGAGGGGGGAAAGAGGGTGTTGCTGGGATTTGAATGTATTATATATGTCCTATATCTAAAAATTGTTGAGAAAGTCCTTATGTTTCCTGCGCCTACTATTCCAGATGACTTGAACAGAGTTAAACCAAATATTTTAAAGAAAGATCAGTGCGAACGCTACGACTGAAACTCATAGGATACAAAGCATTATGAGAGCCTCAGAAGAGACCAGTGGAATACTATGCCAACAAACAGGAAGAGGGCTTCGCCTTTTTCACGCTGGAGGAATTTGCGCCTTGCCAACACTTGGTGGTTGTTTCTTTATTTTCTCCATGCCTTTGAAGCCCCGTCAAACAAAAGCTGCTGTTCGGACATGGATAACTAGGAATCATCAACATTTCGCCTTCCACTAGATCTAACAGCTGCAATCGAGGATGCGTATGCAGGCAATTATTATTTAGCCTTCACCTGTTTCCAGGAACGCACATCGTGCTGGTACAAGAAGAGCCACCTGAAACAATCCAGCAGAGGTTTCAAACCCCCGCGCACGCGTTAGCTCATGCATAATCGAAGGCTTTTTTTTACTAATTTCTTTTCCCCATGATGGCAACCTTTCCTGTCCCCTGGCTCTTTCACATCTGGCTTTCTGTTTGTCCAACGTCTTACATGACAAAAATCCAGCGGGCAACAAATACTGATTTAAAATTTCTTTACTCAAAGAGAGGGGGCCGAAGATAACAAAGAAGAGCCAGGCCTTGGTATCATCCTTGACTGAAATTGCATGTCCAGTGATGGCCCTGCAGTAATAACCACTGAAGGGCTTTAAAGCACGTTTAGTATGTGAACGGAACCTCGAATCGCTCTCGTCCACTTTCAGAATATCCTTTTTGGAAGACTAACTGCTGGTAGAAGGGAGAACAGGCAAACTAACTATGTCAAAGTACTGAGAAGGGAACTACTAATACACTCCTGGGGATCAGATATATCAACAGACAGGAGGAGGCATTTAGCCACGATTCTCCTTATCGTAACATAAGCTGTACCCTCGTCCGCCACAGAACTGTTGGACGTACTATACTACTGTATGCATGTGTAGTAGATACACGCCGATGCCTGGGCACCTAGAAGTAACTTAGTAACTTAACTAGTTAGTCAACACCATCATGATTCTGAGAGAGACTGACCTTCACCAACCGCTCGGGTCCTGCGGATTCAACAGCATATAGTTTCTTGCAACCTCCGCTCCTGGCCAATTCAAGCCGAGAGGCACAAGCCGGTTCACCCCGCATTCCTTGGTGCTACCTCAGCCTGGCTGGCGCGAGAAAGATTAAAAAAATGGTGGCTACACCCATGATTGCCAGTCGAATATCGAGTCGTTGAGCCTAACACGGCCACAAACTTTTTTTTTTGGTCCAGTAGTATTCCTTACCCTGCTGCGGATCTTTCAACCTGCATGAATAGCAAAATAAAACTCGTACTCTCCCCTCCACCCAGTTGCAGCCACTCCGGCTGACATACCAGTTAACATCCCCATATGCGCTACGGAAATTCCTTATCGAGGACCAAGAGGATTTCCTACTTTTTTCTTTTGATTTCATAACTGAAAGTGGTCACCGGTACGGAAACAGGAGGACAAAACCACCATTTAATGTGGCTAAAACAGCTAGAGTCAACTGCATTGGATGAGACGGTGGCACACTGGCAAAGGCCGGGTTTCATAGTTGTCGTCAATACTCGAATGCGCCTATAGCTATGGGCCATGACGACGGACAAATATTACCTGCATGTTGTTCTCAAAATTATCGCTCTGGCCTCCTTTCGTTTCCGCTTGGTCACCGTGTTTCTTCCGAGCGTGACCCATTTTAACTCCCGTCCTTCTTTCTCTACTGGCCCCACGGCGGTATTGGATTTCTACTATAATATGACAATCGTCTATGTCGCGCAGAAATCTCACACAACAGCGCGTAGCGCTGTCATGAATTCCGTCATTCCGAAAGCATTACTGTATCTTGGCGACCCAGTCCCAGAGTCCTCCTGGGTCCCTCAACCTTAGCTATGGGCAATTTTTACGTACTCGTTCCTGGCAATTAGGGATATTCGCCCATTCAATGGCCATCTATTAATATAACATATGCGCACATATGTTGTTTCACGAGCTACAGGCTTTCCCAGCTGTCTACTCTGCTTGCATCGATTCTTTTCAGCCTCTCTCACGATAAAGGCTTAATCGGGGCCCGCGTTAGCTAAGGGCCCAGCTCAGTGTTTTACATCCTGCGCCATGCTTGTTGATACCACGAGCAGCAGGGTATGAGGCTCGGTTGCTCCTTCAAATACCTAAGTTGGGGCTCCATACCTTTCCCACCACTATTTTGGCTGTAACCTCAGAAGTTTTGACTCCAGGGAGTAAACCTGGAAATCCTGGCAGTCTGTACGCTATTTACGCCGTTCGGAGTGTGTATGCTGTCAGCGAAGAAACCTAGTAACTTTAGCACTGTTTGGTTTTCGGCCGCCACTCTGGTGGTACCGCCTTTAGTATTATTTATTCCACCCTGTGTTTCCCAGCACCCGATGTGACGGAAGGGCCGAACACGAGTGTCTGTGTTCTACCATCGGGTATGATTTTACAAATATTATCATTTGTTTCCTGTTTTGTAACTGTTTCCGCCCCTTGACACCCAAAACTTTTCACTACCCAATGCAACTAAAATTACCGGAGCAGATGCTGACACCAACAGGCCCCGCATTCCATTTTTTCTCTGACGAAAACTTTTTGCTAGCCATCTGCATTCAAACTAGGCTGGGAAGGAGGGCGAGACGCCAATCGGCCTCAAGAGATGTTTCAGTGCGACGTGGGTGGGATACTTTAGATGGAACTGTTGTTCTGCTCGAAATGTTGCAGAATCTCGACAGATCACACTCGTCACAGAATGGATAAACATAAATCCTTTGCCCAATTGGGGGAACGGTTTTTGATTTAAAATTCACATCCCACCCAGTTAATGCCAATCGCTCTGTATGGGCGGATTAAGCAGGCATGTTCCGATCTAACCATGTCCCAGCCCGAGGAGAACCCCGCCAACCCATCTTTGTTGGAACAAAAATAAGTTCTCCATTGATTTCGCCGTTTCGATTCCACGGGATCTGTCAGCGGATAACCCAGGTCTAAGCGTTTGGCATTGCGGCAAACCCTTGATAAAAATGTACTTCGGGAGACATCACAACTTAATATCTACTGCAGGAGCTCTTTCGTGAAGCACAAGCTCATAAGCTTGAGTACGGACTGCTTTAATTCCATGGACAATGAATATGGTAATGGCCATTGTCGTGCATTTTCCTATTCTTATTCACGCTACCCAGTAAAGTGGATGTAGGTGTTGACCCCCCTGTGTTTGTGGAGTAAACATTGAACCATTTCGCAAAGCGAACAAATCGTCTACCCAGTTTGTACTGTACAGAAATTCCGCCCCCGAGTTCCTTCTCATTCTGTTCTGCCACGACCAGGGTTAATATCCTTGGCTGTGACCCCTCTGTTACCCTCGTCGTGGGCACAGGGATCTTTTGATACCAAGCAATTCCCATCCTTCATCACTGGCAGGTACTAATGTCTGTGTCTATGAGCAATACTGAATAACTCCCAGGTTTTAACAGAAAAGATGTATTATTCTTCCTGCCACCTGCAAAATGTTTTTCTAAGCTCTACAAGTTCATTGTGTTGCCCTTCTTTCCCTTTATCGCCACCCTGCTCTTGGGATGTACCAATTCGCCAGATGGCTCTGGGTACGCTGATGGTATGAATACTTTGGCCTAATCAGCTTTCATTACAATCTTTACTACATACTTGCCCCTACATGGCCTCGCCTGATAGTATCTCATCTTTTGCCGGCCTGAATTGTGACTGGAATTTGTCTGTGCGGAACGATATCTTGCATTACTGTCATTTGACACTGAGTCATTATTTATCCTCGATATCTCGGGCTGCAAAGACCTTGGTATGAGAAATTGGGGCAAATTGTTGTAAACGAATTGCTAGGTGCTGCTTCGTTTTAGTTGCACCCATTTGGCGCGCGGCACAGGAGCTAAGGGAGATAATCAGGAGTTCCCAGAAACCAAGTTCCAAAGGAGAATATCACCTTCTGTCCGACCCGATCTGTGAGTCCTGTTTTATTAACCAGGCGTTAATGATTTTCGACAAACTTATTAGAATATCTAAGCTCCACAAAAATATTCGAAGGGACCTGAACGGAAGCTGTTTCAGTCTGAATATCAGTGGTTGAACCTCACCACTCTTATGAAAACACGGCATTGACACCTGTGCTCCGTTGAGCTGAGCAGAAATGTCTAACAATTGAATCAAATCGAAAATTATACGGTGTCACAAATTGTTCTTCGTTATGGCGCCACTTATATCTCCCATTTCCATGTACAAGGCCGTCACGGATTGGCATAAGCAGCAGTTGGAGCCCCAGCAGACAGTAATCCACCCCCAAGGCTATAGACTACTTTCAACTGGTATGAAAAATTATGAATTTCCTCAAACCGACCCGATCGACCCGAAGTATGTTGAGCAAAAGTTACATTCGGGGATTGCGACTATATGCGCAATCACAAACCAACCCACCTTGGATGCTAAAGACACCGAAACCAAAGCTCGGCGAGAAGCAGGAAATAAAGGATCGAGATTACCACAAGCAAATGCAGGATATCTGGAAGGAAATTTAGAGTTTTCAATGCCGCCCACTCTTACAGACTCGTTTGCAGGAGCCTACTTGATGTCCAATCCTATCAAAAGCGACAGCATTGAAGGTAACGATGGTGATGCCGGAGACGAAGGAGATTGCGAAACTGGAATCGACATTGGCACAGATGGCGACCATTTTGAGGTTCAAGAGAGCTATGAGGATCGCGACCAATATCAGCCTGGTGGGGAAGGTTATGTGAAAGCAACTGTCGACCGGCAGACACAAAAAAAGAAGATGAGACGCTTTCGGTAGGTTACTCCCTAGCGACGAGTATCCATTGGTATTTGTAGATATGTGCTAACCAGAATCCTATTCCCAGGCTTTCACCAAATCAGACACGATTTCTCATGAGCGAATTTTCCCGCCAGGCTCATCCGGATGCGGCTCATAGGGCACGCTTGTCGAAAGAGATACCTGGTCTCAGCCCACGTCAAGTGCAGGTTTGGTTCCAGAATCGGTAAGTTAATCTCACTTAGTGGGGATACTTGCCTTTCGTTCAAGCACTAATTTATTACCAAAACTGATAGGAGAGCCAAACTAAAGCGCCTAACAAGCAACGATCGAGAAAAGGTGTTGATATTGAGGACTTCAGCGGACGACTTTGACATCGCTCAAGCCGGTCGCTCTCCATACGGGAATTGGCACCAAGCTTCCAACACCCTCACTTCGCTCGGAAATTACTTTAACTTCAATTCCCCCCAGGAGAGAGGAGATATCCTTACTCCTTTGATGATCGATATTGCTGGAAGCCCACGCGATGAAGAGTATGCGACCTCTCCGTTAAGCCCTTCTTCCACCTGCGGTGGCTATTTGCCGTCCCCAACGTCAGCATCAGCCTCCGGGTCAGAGCCTGAATTTTCGCTCATATCTACAGAAGGTGATCGAGCGGCGCTCTACGCATCGTTTTCCAACCAGCAACCGTCAGCTCCCAGATATATCGGTCCGTTCACGAGGTCTAGGAGTTTTCCTAATGCTTTTTCGCAAACACCTTATCTTCACAGTTCTGGTTTGCATCAACCTGATAGAACAAGACCAAGGGCAGGGTCATTGGGATCCCCGCTCCAAGCAAGCATATCATATACTCAAACCATTACGGATTACGGAACGCCAGATTATTCTTCCCTAGCACTGGATATGCCGTATACCACTCAGCTGTTTGAAAATACTGTCTCGCAGACATGCACAGGGATTAATTTGGGTCAAGCGCGTAAGTTTTAATAACTCATCAAACAAATACGATACGTCACTCACAAGATAGAATAGCTCAGAGTGAGCTAAACGGGCTTGGACCCTCCAAGCCAGCATCGCTTCGGCTGCGAACAATGCCAACCAGCCTCCCTCTAGAATCACACGCGAAGACAGAATATACACAAAGTAGTCATCCCCTACAATCCGCTCCCCTGTCAGGCAATACACCCCATGAAGACCAGATATCACCGCTCAGTACGACTTTTGACACAAACCCATTCGGTACCTCTTTTTGCGAGCGCAATTCCTCGTCATCAAGTCTCCCAGTCCCCTTTTTCCCTTTCGGCTCGACTGGAAACCTGCAGGCTGACTTTTCTACCCACGAGGATTTTGGAAATAGTATCGACATGCAATCCCCTCCTGATGAGCTGCGAAACAAAGCTTACCCGAGTGGTTTCGGATTCCCGGAGACTAAATAAAAGAAGCAGATGATATTTTCATTATTGAACGACTATGATGAATTATTCTTACTGTAATAATCCCCTCTGCTTCTTTCTTCTTTTATTTCTTGGGGATTTTTATGTAATGTTATCATACTTTTTTCCTCCTCCTTTTATCAGTCTTTAACCGCCAAAATTCCATTTGCAGCCACATTCTATTTTATACTTTTGTAAGGGGGAGGTTAATTCATAGGCGGATCTTTGCCTGTATTTTGGACGCCCTCACGATCAACTATAGCTATATGTCTATGTTTCTTTTCTCTTTTTTTCTCCGGAGCATGAGTTAATTCCAGGAGGCTTTCTGCTGATTCTTGTTACTTTCCCCTTTTTACTAATGCTTGCATGTTTTCAAGCAAATTCTCCTGTCACTTTTCTTAGTATATAGTGCTAGGCACTAGTACTAGCGGAGGGACTGTAGATTTGGCATGACCGAAGACTAATTATTAAAAGTTGTATTGGGCATCGGCCGTATGATTCCCCAAGTTGAAAATTAACTTTCCGTTCCTGTAGCTTGTTGCCCTTGCTTTGATATAACGTGGCTCTGAATGGCTCGGTGTTCTCCGAGTCCGTGGTGTTCAGCCAACCAAAGAAGCTGCAATTCAGGGTCTGGTAGCGGGAGCCTTGATTACGTTAAATATCACGTGTTACAGATTGGGCAAGCTGCGGGCAAAGGCCAGCCAATCAGAGCAGAGGTGTTGTTAATACGCCTATGACATCATGTAGTAATAAGTTTTATATAAAACTGCCCTGTATATTCCCATTTTGAGGACTCCCGATATATCTTATTCATATGGAAGACTCAAAATCTGGATCCGAACGAGATACCCATATTCCCGACTCATCCACTGCCAATATAAAACTCAATCATCATACTAGTACAAAAGGCTCCTACTTCACCTCCACCCGGATTTTTTCAATATCAAAATTTTTACGAGCAATTAAAAGGGATATCGAAACGAACAGAAGTCACAATGGCCGCCCCACCTCCGTCATGCTGCCATGCGTCCAAGCAGGAATGTATCTGCGCCGCCCAAGCGAGGTGCTCGTGCGGGAAAGAACAAGCCCTGCATTGTAGTTGCGAAAGGGCAAAGACGGAAAACGACACCTCGGGTCCCAGATGCTCATGCCGTAAGTTTGTTCTATTTTCCTTCTTCGGTCTCCCATTTCCTCCGTCTCTCTTGGGCATATACACGTCAGAAATGCTACTTCCCTCCCTTTTCCTCTTCCATGTCGCTGGTCCCTCCCTATTTCATTCACATTGTTCGTGAGCAGTGTCGTATAGCAACTGGTCAGCTTGCCCCGTTTGCGAACAGTAATGGTCGGGAATCAGGAAGTGGAGGCAGTGGAAGAAGTTAAAGAAAAGAGCATAGCATGCTTAATTTTTCACCCAGATAGCGGGGGGTAACATGCATTTGCTGTTGTGATAGTGTCCAACAGAAGAGGACCGGAAAAGAAAAACCATAATATGCCAGAGTTCATGACACAAGCTAATATTATCTTGTCGGTGATCTAGGGAGCCGTCCAGCTGGCCAATGTACCTGCGAGCGTGCCGAATTAGAAAACCGTGATCCATCACCGGATACTTGTCCATGTGGCAAAAGAACCTCAAGTGAGTTTTTGCATTCTTCCCTTCGTTGATTGCGCCTTTTACCCATTCCATACGGAATACTTGGATTCATGGCTTTGGCATTTTAATACCCGCGCGATTCGTGCTCCCGCTCTCACGTGCTTTTGGAGATGGCGGTGAGCTTTGCCGCGTGCTCTCCAGAGAAAACTTGCCTCTATCCTGGTGTTCCCTGATTTTGGATGGCTTCCCCGTGGTTTGACGCTTTGACACCCTTCTACTAGCCCACGTGTTTGCCTTGGGTACTTTGTTAGCAACCCTTGAAATGTCTCTCAAAGATCCTTCATGCTAACCAAAGCGCGGCGCCCTGTGCGTCACTGCATGAAAGCTAGATTCGTGTACTTGTGAAAGGGCCATTGATGTAGGGAACTTCCCCGTAGCGACGGATTTTACCACCAAAGCATAAATAGAAGGTCGGCATGAACGCAGAAGATTGAATTTGTTAGCATTGAATGTTTGGAGTTATGGGGGATTTTGGCTTAAACATGTATTTACCATGTTTAGGATCTTGTGTGTATCGTTTTGGGCACATATTTTTTCAAATCACGTTCTTCTCTTCGCTGTCTAATTTTTAATGGTGTTGTTCCATTTTTCTTGACTAAATCGTGCTAAAGAAATTGAAGATTCCCAGGCTACAATTGAGCATTGAATTTATTCTTGAACCCATTTGAAAATGAGGTGAGTAAGGCATCAAGAGCCTTTTAGCAACTTTGAAATAGGTCTGAAGCTTAAGTATCAAATAAGACACAAAGGTTAAAGAAACCTGAAGATCAAGCGTCTGCCAGTAAAGATGGGGGCATTGAGGATTGTAAAAGTAATACCAAATCTATCCCAATTGCTCCAACATTTAGGGCATCGTGATCACCTGACTCAAACCGCGCTGACATAAACATGGAGCCGGCATCGCTATTAATCCGTTCCCGACCGCTAGTTCCCCATACGGCATGGATCAACCTCCTCAAGTCGTCGTCAACCACACCAGATTAAACTGGATATCAACTCCAGCAGGAATCAGGAGTATTACGCCCTCCACACCACCCATTTCCGAAAACACCCCACCGTAACACTGCTGTGGCTTCGTGGTGCGCCAGCTTGGTTTTCTTGACTAAAGGCCTTTTGTCGGCTGAATTCTTGGTTACCCCGAAACAGTAGGGCTTCCTCCTTCCTCTCCTTAAATCTGACCATTGGACCCGCTGCCACGCGCCTCAGCCCGCACATCCTATGCCGTCGAACCAACCGCCATGCTGGTATGAACTTTCTGGCATAGACAAGCAGAGCTATGCGTGATTGATGTCTTGTGCGTAGCTTAGCTTAGCTGGCTGCGGCGAGTTTCAATTAGGCTAGGGGACCGCCCAGGGGACCATTCAATATTCACACCAGCAATCACCTGTGACCACCAACAATTTCGGTCAACATGTCGTCTATGCGGGGATTGGTACAGTTTATTGCCGACTTACGTAATGCGCGGGCCAGGGAATTGGAAGAGAAACGGATCAACAAGGAATTGGCGAACATCCGACAGAAGTTCAAGGACGCAAACCTAAACGGATATCAGAAGAAGAAATATGTTTGCAAGCTACTCTATGTTTATATACAGGGTTATGATATCGATTTTGGACACCTGGAAGCTGTAAATTTGATCTCTGCGAACAAGTACTCCGAAAAGCAGATTGGGTATCTGGCGGTCACTCTATTTCTTCATGAGCAGCATGAGTTATTACATTTGGTTGTTAATAGCATCCGGAAGGACCTCCTGGACCATAATGAGCTTAATAATTGTCTAGCACTACATGCCGTGGCCAATGTCGGCGGTAGAGAAATGGGTGAAGCCCTGAGTGTCGATGTGCACAGGCTTTTGATTTCTCCGTGAGTCCTGCTCTGGCGATGAACCGAAGACCTTTGATGGCTCCCATGCTCACATATTATTATTTTTCCCCTACGTAGCACTTCCAAAGCTTTTGTGAAGAAGAAAGCTGCCCTTACGCTTTTACGATTGTATCGTAAGCATCCCGGTATCGTCCAGCCGGAATGGGCGGAGCGAATAATTTCTTTAATGGATGACCCTGACATGGGGGTTACGCTTTCGGTCTTGTCACTCGTGATGGCACTAGTGCAGGATAATCCTGATCAATATAAAGGAAGCTACGCCAAAGCTGCCCAGCGTCTTAAGAGAATCATCGTGGACAACGACATCGCTCCGGACTACATATATTACAAAGTCCCCGGTCCTTGGGTGCAAGTGAAGCTTTTAAGACTGCTTCAGTATTATCCTCCTTCAGGTTTGTGCCCCAGTCCTTCTCAACGATTAAAATATAATTTGACTGATTTTTCTTTTTGATGTTCACCCAGATGACACCTATGTCAGGGACCTCATCAGGCAGTCCATTGAACAGATAATGCATTCAGCGATGGACATGCCAAAAAACGTACAACAAAACAATGCGCAAAACGCAGTTCTATTCGAAGCAATCAATCTTCTTATCCACCTCGATACTGAACACAATCTCATGCTGAAAATATCTTCGCGCCTCGGAAAGTTCATACAATCACGAGAGACGAACGTACGATACCTTGGCCTCGAAGCGATGACGCATTTTGCAGCGAGAGCAGAGACTCTCGACCCTATCAAAAAACACCAAGATATCATCTTGGGCTCCTTGCGAGACAGGGACATTAGTGTTCGACGAAAAGGCCTCGATCTTCTGTACAGCATGTGTGATACCTCTAATGCGCGACCGATTGTAACTGAACTGCTCAAGTATCTACAGACTGCCGACTATTCCATTCGCGAGGAAATGGTTCTCAAAGTTGCGATATTGACTGAGAAATATGCCACAGACGCTCAGTGGTATATCGATATTTCTCTGAAACTGCTCTCTCTGGCTGGTGATCATGTCAGTGATGAGGTTTGGCAGAGAGTCATTCAGATCGTCACCAACAACGAAGAGCTGCAGGCCTACGCAGCCCAACACCTTTTAGAGTATGTCAAGGGCGATTGCCACGATAGCTTGGTGAAGATTGGCGGCTACATTCTTGGTGAATTTGGCCATTTGATTGCGGACAACAAGGGCTGCAGCCCCATTGAACAGTTTTTGGCGCTTCAGACCAAGTTGAATTTTTGCTCAGACACTACTCGCGCTTTACTTCTCTCATCCTTCGTTAAATTTGTCAACCTATTTCCGGAGATTAAGCCACAGCTGCTGCGTGTTTTCAGCATATACAGCCAATCCCCAGATTCTGAACTACAACAAAGAGCATGCGAATATCTAACGCTAGCGACGTTGCCGACGGATGACCTTCTTCGGACCGTTTGCGATGAGATGCCTCCTTTCTCAGAGCGAACCTCTGTTCTCCTATCGCGACTGCACCAGAAGAGTGCGGGAATTAGTGACAAACGGACGTGGGTTGTTGGGGGAAAAGATGCCAATGCCGATAAACAAGAGGTTATCCTGGCCCAGCAGTCGGGTCTTAAACGTTCTTTCACTACCATCGTAAACGGAACATCATCTGGCACCAACGGCGCAGCAGCGAAAACTACAGTATCTTCTGACTTGGCTGGCTTGGATATGCTCGCTAGTTCTGACGGTCGAGAGCCAAATCTGGCTAGCGCCGCACATCTCTCTGCTGACTGGGATATCGGCTTTAACCGTCTTTATTTCAAAGATGAGGGTGTCCTATTTGAAGATGCACAGATTCAGGTTGGCCTTCGCTCTGAATACCGTGTTCATCTAGGTGTTTGCAAGCTATACTTCACAAACAAGTCTTCATTCCCAATTGGTTCATTCACCACAACACTAGATAACCCTTCAACCGACAGCATAAAGATTGATACCAAAAACCTGCCGGACCCGGATGTTCAAGCCCAGAGCCAGACTCAGCAAACAGTCTGCTTTGAGGCCAAAGGGCCATTCACTAAACCTCCAACAATTAGGATTTCTTACCTTGCTGGTGCTCTCCAAGCATATACCCTGCAACTACCTGTCCTTATGCATAAATACATGGAAGCATCGACATTATCACCCGACGACTTTTTCAAAAGATGGCGCCAGATCGGTGGTCCACCGCTCGAAGCACAGTCGACATTTTCCGTCCAGGGTAAAGGACGAACGATAACGGAGTCATTCACATGCAGGGTTGTGGAAGGTTTCAAGTTCAAGATTTTAAGCGGAGTGGATCCGAATTCGAGAAATGTGGTCGGTTGCGCTGTGTATCAAATGAATAGTGGTAAAACTGGATGTCTCTTGCGGTTGGAACCGAATTATGAAAAGAAGGTATGTGATAGTTTTCTACCCGTTCTCGATATGTTTCCCGTTATTGAAACTCACCAAATACACGCATTGTATCTAACCTACGATCTAGATGTACCGTATAACAATCCGCGCAACACAAGACGCCGTGCCACAGGCGCTAGTGAAGTTGATGGAGGATAGACTTTCCCAGGGTGTCATTGCTGACAATGGCTCAGATGTTTGGGATGGATAAAGAGCTCCTGTGTGTTTGGTGAGATAATACCATTTACACCTAACTTTAGCGATGTTGATGTCCATACCCCATTTTGATTTGATTTATTTATCGCTATGCCCCCATTTTGTCTCTGAGTTGTTCTTCCTTCTCTCCCTCCCACTGTTCTTCCTTTTTTTCTTCTAAATTTCCGCGTGTCGGCTCTCGCCTTGAAAGAATTCGCCACGTCTTCTTGGTAAAGGGCTCATATCTATACATGTACATGTACATAAATTCAAATGTAATTCAAAAAGAAAGGAAAAATGGGAGTCATTTAATTAATATCCTTTGCCGTCAGATGCATGGCTTCATTTTCATCGTGAATACATCGGGATCCTTGATCCAATCGAGGCCCCTCTGTTTAACCCTATTCCACCCTTAAACCACCTTAGCATCCCCTTTCGGTGGCCTTGCACCAAATATCGTACTCCCAATCCTAACTTGATTACTCCCCATCGCAATTGCACCCTCAAAGTCCTCACTCATGCCCATACTCAGTTCCAAGCCTTCCCCTTCCCCTCCCACATTACCGCCTAACAGGCCAAGTTCCTTCTCCACCATCTCCCTCGTCTCCTTCAAACACACAAAATCCTCATTCTCATTCTCCGGAGTTGTGGTTTTCGACCTTGCAATGGCCCCAATAGTCATTAAACCTTGCAACTTCAGCCGCGGGCATTTCTCCCTGATATATCGACACAAGCGAATCGCCTCCGCCGGCTCGACGCCAGATTTGTTTTCTTCGCCAGAGGTATTTACCTGCACAAATACACGCAATTGTTCTCCATCCGTTTCTCCCTCGTCGTCGGGATCCCCACCTCTCTCCCCCCACCCCCGATCAAGCAAACTAGCCTTCTTCTCCGAATCCACACTCTCAACCGCCCACAAGCCCTTCACATCGCGCGCAAGCGTCACGCACTTGTTAGACTGCAGACCACCTATGAAATGCCAGCGGATACCGGACGGGAGGATTTTGGATTTCTCTAGAAGTTCCTGGAGATAATTTTCGCCGAAATGGAGAGTTGGGTTGTGTTGGTGTAGTATTTGGATATCCGAGGCAGGTTTTAGTTTGGAGACGGCGACGAGGCGAACGGGGCGTTGAGGTCTTGGGGTATGAGCTTGAGAGGCATTGGCGGAGGTGGAGGCCGAGGCGATACGAGCAGTTACAGCGGAGAGGTTTGTGAGGAGGGTGGTAGAGCGGAGAGACATTTCGGATTCGGATCTTGAGGTTGGAGGTAAGATCAAGTTTGTGGGTTGGGGAGCCGTCATTGCGTTCTTATGAAATTTATCCTCTTATAGTTTGCTGAATGAGATTTCTTCCCTTGAAAAGGTATAAATGAGATACATATGGGTTATTATTTATGCATATCAAGCTGTTAGAGTATTGAGTCATGACAGCAAAATGACAGCTACTAGTAGTAGGTTGTAGTAGGAGTTAAATAGCACTCGGAGAGTTGATGAAGTCAACATCACATGATAATTTAAGGTTGCTCCCTAAATAACCGCGCGCGATTAGCTCGCCTACCTGTCCATCATCGCTGGAATGGATTTCGATACTCCTTAGAGGATTACATATCAACTGTACTCATAACGTATATATCTCTACTAATATATATAGTTGACAGATCAGTCAACTAGCATGAGATACTATCATGTAGAAGGTGCGGAATTATTGCCCAAACAGGTCTCGGTTCAATGTACGGTACAGAGCATATTAAATCCAGATATCTAACTCGATCTCCAAAGCTGGCTCCCGCCAGGCGCACGGAATGGTAAGCACAGGAACTATGAATGGCATCCTTGAGATGCGAATAAGAGGTGACACCAGCACGGAGTCCCTGCCAAAATCTTGCAGTTGCCCAGGCCATCGGTTGTGCCCAAAGTCATTAGTATCTAGTAACAGCATGGTCGGTACCCGTCGCTGAGAATAGTACTAAATCGTGGCCGTGACGGGATTAAGGCGTTGGATGCCACCGATAACACAAAGCTGACAGACTTAGAGAAGACTGGGGTTTGATAGTGCAACGAAACCCAGGATGCAATCGCAATCATAGGTTCCATAACCAGAACCCAAAATGTGGTGTCCAAGACAACCACCGAACTTGAATACACAGAGTTAAACCGACGAACAAGCATTGAGCATTGAGAGGTTTGAAAGGCGGAAATCAGGTGAAAAGTCGTGAGGATGCCTTGCTGTTAATCAAAGGTTTGGAGGGGATAGAAGAAGCTGGTGGGAAATATGACGAAAACTCCGCTGCTGATCTAGAAGAAAGAGAAATACTGGGCCATCGAGCAGGAGGCCTACGGAGTAGTCAGGATTAAAATTTAACAGGTCCTCGCATGTCAGGGCAAATATTATGGTAATCCAATCTGCTACCATCTGGCACCTTAAGAGGCAAGCAGGAGATCCTACTCGGAAAACAACCCTATCAGGACAAAGCAAGGCTGACATTTAATATATCATTCGCTATAGACGATGCTAGCCCTGCTTCGTACCTGCTTGACTCCTGTTGGGAAGTCAGACGCCTGTGGGTTTATTGACGCAGGCGCCGACTAAATGCGCTGTACATATGTACTCCGTATGTACAGTACATACACCTGGAAGGTAAAGTTAAAACTTAACTTGGATTAAATTGTTCCCGCGACCTATAATTCTTTATTAGTGCCTTTATATTGTCTGGAATCATTTGATTGCTGGCTCTGGTTCTAATTGGTAGCTGGTTTAAGTGGCAGAGAAGGATAAAGCAGCAGTATTTACTTTTCCTCGCGACGTCTTCCGCCCTTATCTTATGAAGCCGTTCACTTGTTCGGTCGCAAAAAAGCCCCAACTCCTTGCATTCTCGCAATCAGTTTGTGACCATTCTCCAGGTGAAGGATGAATGGTAAAGGAGGAAAGAATGGTCTACTTACTGCGATTACTAACATAAAGCCCAGTTGCTCCCTGCACATCATCAAGAACCTTATCCATCATGAGCTCGGACAATGCTGGACCTTGAAGGAGGGACAAGTGAGCATGAGCTGAATGTGGCCGGACGGAAGAGTTATTGGCTAGCAAGACTTGAGGGGCACGACCCTCGTTCTTCGACCCTGCTAGCGGCATTTTAGAGCCCTCCAGAACAACGCATCGGCCGCAAAATCAACCGCATGATGGAGCCAATCTGTCAGGAGTTAGCGAGACTCCTAGAGTGTGCTGGGTTTTCAAACATGAGCGGATCGTGTTCGTTGGTTGATTGAACCTCCCTCGTTGCGCCAAGCATCGGGTCAAGTGGACCGGGAGAACATCCCACCATCGCGCATCGTCATTCTGCATACGACGCACTGGCGCTGTGAGGCCTGTTTTGGGGCTTTGATCCTTAACCCTGGCGTTGTGGCATTTTATCCAGTCAACCCCCAACCCCGGTTTTACCAACACAAATATTGTGGGGGTGAAATTCATTTCTGTTGCGATTCTGCGAATGATGGGTTTTTGGCCCCTCTCTAACTTGCACAGGCTGAGTAAACTCAGGACTTTTCCTGTCATCTCTTTTGATCGCCTAGGTATTCCAGCCGTCTGGCTATTCCTACCACCCTTCATTCCTGGTGAAACGTTTAAAGCCCACTTGCTTGCCCTTCTTTGAACCACTTGACGACGTGTCCAACCATGTTATTATCGCGACTAACTTTCGGAGCAGGACAAGCCCCCGGACAATAAGCCCCCGCCTGAACATCACATATTCTCGATCCTGCGACCATTTTTAGTTGTCTTCATTAATTTCTTCAACAGCCATGTATTTGTCTGCTATAATTTCTGTGTTTTGAGTTTGCGTTTGTTCGGATTTTGCGCTTTCCCCGCGTTCTTAAAAAACGTTGGTGATTTTGATGCCAGAATTCAACATATATGCTCGGCCTTTTCAACATGGATACGATCTTAAGAGTACCCCAAGAGCCGACAATGAGGAATGGTAGTTCTACTACTTCGGCGTCCAGCGGTAGATCTAATCACTCACACAGCACTTGTCAAACCGCCTACAGTCATCAACCCGTCCTGATCGTTCCCGGGAAAGGTAGCCTTCAAGATGCAGTTGATGGTAGAGAATCGACAGATACATATACGTCAACATTATTATCAGAAGCAGAAGAAGACGTAAGCAATGAAATTCCTATCGAACTTGTCGCCGATAGATATGAAGATTTCCCATCAAATGCTATTCCCTCATCCCCACCAAGCTTTGGAGAGTTATTCCCTTCCACGAGGCGGCTACTCATAAGGCACGATGATACTACCATTGATGGAAACATGAACCTACGCATTGACACCATTGCACCCCAGCCAGGAGGGCGCCAATGCGAAATTATACTCTTTCATCTTCGCATGCACGATTTGCGCAATAGAAAATTCTCGCTCCGACGGTATTGCAGAGACTCCGGAAGAGAGGTCTGCCATTCAACAAGGAAGTTCCATTACCCCTCTGCGGAAATGCTCACTGCTCTGCAACGCCCATTGACAAATGCTTTCTCCACTCTACGTTCCAAATCAGATTCGATCAGCCCCACAACAAGTGGATTATGGAGACAAGACTCGGGATATAAGTCAGCGTCAGAATACCCTGAGACTGCGGATAGCCGGAGATATTCTATAGGAGCCTTATCCCGATCCAAAAGCCCCGAGCCGACAAATACTATCCAACTCGAGTTCTCCAATTATGCGCATGTCGATGTTAAACGAAGAGGCCCTAGAGGCTCCAAACATTACGACTTCGAATATTGGAGCACGAGATACCAATGGAAGAGAACCAGCCGAAAGGATGGAGATTCCAAGGAAATCTCGTTTGACCTCTATCACACAGCCAAGTCGAAACCAGTTGCTCACATTTCGCCAGAACCTCTAACTCCACTTGAAGCTCTGGAAGAAAAGAGCAAAGGCGGCTGGGTTCCACCTTGCTCCTTGTGGATCAGTGACCCTTCATTATATGAAAGTATGAAAGATGTTGCTGAGTAAGTAGATTACCTGCCACCTCAACAAGAGCTGGAATGGATAAATATTCTAACAGACGACGCCAGTGTCATCGTTGCCACTGGGCTTATTGCGTTGGTAGACGACAGCATTAAGCGTCGATGGAATAGCAAAAGATCGTCCCATTCCCACAGTCCTATGACCTCTTCATTCATGAAAAGTATGGACTCCGTGGCCTCGAACAAAATTATGGAAAAAGTTTTCCACCGTCGTGGCTCTACCGGATCTCGACACAACTCATTCCGCCAGATGTTTGCTCACGCTTAAACATTTTTCTGTTCTCGAGCAATAGTTATTAGGTTTTGATTGCTACAATTCATTGTATTTATTGGCTCACTATCTCCTCCCATGTATTTGTTATTAGTGTACTCCGTATTTTTGTTCTTTGCTTTTTATATGATTATTGACGTGGATCTCTAGGGCTTGGTACCAGCCCAATAGTGAATTTTTTTTTTTTTTTTTTTTTTTTTTTCTCT
>LGRN01000045.1:45561-95644 GCA_001883825.1 Emergomyces pasteurianus Ep9510
TTTTTTTTTTTTTTTTTTTTTTTTTTTTCTCTTTTTTTTCTCTATTTTACGGTCAGGAATTACATTTTGGCCATGTTGGAAGAGAACTCTCAGGGGCTAATTTGTTCCACTTTCCCATGTAAGCAATCCCTCCCGCGATAAATCGATGAGGCTAGGTTCATGTACGTGGAATGGCGCATTTTCTGCACACCACCGCTTTTTCTTTTTCTTTTTCTGCAAATCCATTTAGTGTGCAGGCAAGATACGATCATTTGTGCAGGCGGCAGCGTTACAGGGGACTCTGGCACTACACGGTACATTACTCCGTACATATCTTGGAACAGACATGTGCTGGATCACAGCAGGAACCAACGGGACCGCTGGAACCGGCGGCATTTTGGGATGAACAGGTCTCTCTTTGCGATGAAACGTGGCTGGAATTATATTTTCTTTTTGCTAAGTTCATGCAGCTTCGTTTGTCCTATACTCCGTATTTTGGGGGCCACTTTATAGCCGTGTCTGTCCATGTAAATCGCAGAATTTCTGTAGCTGCTCGCTCCGCTCCCTTTTTGATATTGAATAAATATTTATTTTGGTGTATTTTAATAAAATATGTGGCACGTTCCATGCCAGCAAAAAATTGGGCATTCATGGGCTTTTGGCTTTACTCTATGGAAGGGGGCAATTCGAATCTTCCCAGGTAGGCCTAATTTGGACTGTTTTTCCATCTGTATTATTCCCAGGTTAATCATCATTTATTTATAGTTTTATTTTCGAATTTTCGAAGCTAGAATTCGTGTTCTCACCATTAGCTTGAGCGGGTCCAGCCTCGCTCACCCCACAATCCAATCTTCATTCGACTTCGATTAGTTCATTCTTGGGTTTCCCCTTTCTCCCTTGAACCATTCCATTAATCATTTTCAATTTAATTTTTGCGAATTCATCTGTGGAGTGTCGTGCTGACAATGCAGGTATGCGTGCCCAACCTCCGCTTCATTAGGAAATGAAAAAGTGGCGAATCATGACAGCAAGAAAGCCCGGAACTGTGCTGAAAGTCGTCGACAACAAGCAACAGGCTATCTCCATCCCAACCCCCCAGCTGGTGCCGCGTTTTTGCTGCACGTCGGCCTTGCTGGAAAGCACGTAAAATCCCCGTTATCTGGCTTTCTACAGGCTGACATCTCCAAGAATACCTTAAATTACCCCTCCATCGTCAGGCTTCTCCACTGTTCTTCCACTCCATATCCGTCCAGCAAACACGCGATGGAGAACCAGCCCTGCTTTAATTTTTTTGTTTAACAGAAATTTTTATTCCCTCACAAAACCTGCCAGCTCGACCGGAAGCGAAAGACAAGTTTCTTTTTATTCTTTCACTCAATCATTTATTTATTTCCTTTGTTTTTGGCCATCAGCCTACATCCACCCTCCTTCGGATCTTTCCTGCCTCACCATCTCCTAAGCTGTTTGTCCTTTTCGAAGGCTTGGTTCTTCCTTTCCCCCTCCCCCCCTTTGATGAGCTGGCAAGCCCTTGCTGGGTTCGTCGATTGGCTAGCGCTGCCCAATCGCCCGATTCAGCATCCTGTCGCCTTGAAGTCCAATAATCGTGTGTTTGATACTGTCTCCTTTTTTACAAGGCGTGAAGGATGCTGAGATGCCCCATCTCGAGCTATTCAAGCGCACCCATGACAACCCAGGCTTTTGTGCATTCCGAAACCCCTCCCCCTCATAGCTCCATCTCATGTGTTCAGAGGGGCCTGACTCGTTACCCCTTTGCCAATCCACTTTCACATCCCATGTCATCTAACATCCCTTTTGGGAGAGTTGCTTTTCTGCCTCCAGGCGCCTAAGTTAATCAGCCACCTAGTTCCTGGAAGCTCAAACCGGAATCTAATGGAAAGGCAGCGGGCCGTTCCATCAGCCTCCTCCTAGGATCAATGGGCTCTCTCCATGTCACTCAAGATGGTTCGATCAGTGCCAGAGTGAGTGGGAAGGGAAATATGTGGAAGTTAACTGAAAAAACCCGTCACCTTGACCCAATCTTGCATAAGTCTATCCCATCCAGACTGACAGGTTAGGCTCCATTACGGCTTTTGCAGGAAATAACGAACTTTATAGACGGTCGTTGATGTGGTTTGCCATTTCTCCTCTCCACTCTTCCTTTATATTACGATTCTCAACCCTCCTTGCTCTCTATTTTTTTCTTCTACCCGTCGTCACTAAAGAGTTTTTTCTTTTCATGTTCAGAAAATACTTTTTAATTCCCTTCCACTAAATATATTATAATATTTGTTTCTTCTTGAAAATAGGTGGCACTTTGCTACTTTTGTTTCTCGTTTGTATAATCATTCAAGCGGTTACGATCAAACTTAGCTTTGTTATTATCGCATCCCATTAAAATTCCCTTACTACTTTTATATCCTCAAAAACAAGAATTCAACAATGGCTAGCCTTGCCCCCACCAATCCTGCTGCCGCCCGCACTAATGGCGTTCAACGTGTTACATGGCAGGAGAAGCTTCAAGGTCTGACATGTCCTTGAAAATTGTACCCTTCACTTGCCAAGTACTAAAATCTTCTGAAGAACACTGCAGGATAGCCCACATGCAGGCTCCAGTTTTCAATCTTATGTCAGACCGTCGAGGTAGCTCCCCTATATCATTCCTTGTGTTTACCCTTCCTTTTTGTCTAAAAAAATCTCCCATGTTGCACTACGCCGCTCCCTCAACTAGGTTTTGGCAGGAGTTATCTATGCCAATACCATTTTCCAATGTATCTCATTGTTTTGATTTTATGCGATGAGAAACAAAAGGGGAAGACGAAAGACGAAAGAAAAAAGAAAACAGCTCATAAAGCATCTCTGAGCAAGTGGGAAACAGCTACTAACCCCTTTCATTTCTTCGTCTATCGCTTCCCCAGGTGGCCGCACCGCGTGGTCTAGCACTGTCACAATTCAAGGCACAAGCTACGCTGCCCGTTATTTCTATGACGGCCAGAACACCAATAACGCGAAAGAGGATGCTGCAGAGGTTGCCCTCACGGCCCTACGTTCGCAAGGGAGCCCACCCACCACCTCATTCGCGGGGCAGTTGTATGCGCAGAGTCAACCTGCCAATTCGTACGGCCGGTGGAACTAACCAGGAGGCGCAGTGCTCGTTTGCCGCTATTTGGTTTTGGCTCATAATGGGGCACAAAGTTTTAGTGGTTCATGTTAACCTTCAGCACGATTTTGAATTATATTTTGTCCCTGTATTCTTGTTCACCTTGCCCTTTTATCCCATTCCTGTCTCATTCACTCCCGGGTCCCTTTCTGCTTACCGCATTGGAACTTCATTTTATATCAACATCTGGTTTTTAAACCTAGTTTCTTCTGAGGCTTGCCCCATTCTTGTTTCAAAACGCTTTTTGATACGCCCCAAGGCCACTATGTAATTTTTTTTTATTTTTTTTAATAAAGGCTGATTTCTCTGCATTTTTGTGCTCTATCTCACTATTTTTCCCTTGACAAAATCATGTTTTCTAATTTTTATTTTATTCTCATATGTTTCTTTAGCCACTCTTATACCCTCAATTTGTTTCTTTTCTTCTCCTAGTCAGCTTCCAAACAAGGCAAAGTACCCTGCACGTTGAAATGGATGTTTTTGTTTACACAATTTACCAGCTTTACTCCCAGTTTTAGAATCTTCAGCCTCCCTATTTCGTCAATATATCGTTTGCTACCATCTAATTACTAAAATGACCAACGTACTTCCCACCCAAGGATGAGACCTGCTACCTACCAAACGGCAAATGCCGAATGAAATATCTAGGTACGAACGAAAGCATATATTGTGGCCAGAGGACTTTCGTCCCCTTCCGCCAGTACATTTCTCCGATGTTGCCAGGCGGCCATACCACCATCTGCACCTTAACCCCTTTTGCACTCCAGCAGTTCCCACTCGCATGTCCTTGACTGTGCGGAATGAAACAGAACCCTTGTTTTTATGGTGGTAAAGACACCGAAGCGTATTTATCTTACTTTGTCTACTATGCGTATCCCACACTTTAGTGGTTACGTCGAAGCGCGTGTTTTCTCAGTTTTTCTCAAGTCGTATGGCATATATTCGGTTTCAGGATTCATTGTATATATTTGTCTAGCCCAGTTGTTCTAGATTGCTACGTGGCTGTTTCATTAAAGCGCTTGGAAAATATTAAAACATATGGACGAATGACGATTGAGAAGAGTATCCGTTCCGGTGGCAATTGAATCATGTATATACATCCCCCATTTGTCACCGTCCACCTGCAGGCTACAGGTGTAAGTAAACGAGAAAAGCCGAATGTGAGATCACCAACACTTAGTAGGGGCATGTGAAATTCTGGGCATAGTCACAAACAAGCCATAGCAATCATAAGGCTAGTCGGACTCTCAGAGATATTTTTTTTGGTCTTTAGGTCGTCTAGAACCTATCGCTGCCGACGGTATTCCTCTGTTAACGCAAAATATCGGGGCGCAGCAGCGGCAGCTAACAGTTGTTACACCATCTGATATCACCTGGTTTTATGTAAAAAAAAAGGAAAATAAAATAAAATAAATAAAAATAAAACAAAATGCGTAGTGTGTAAATGAGACATATAATGCGGCGTATCATAATAAAATGTTAAGACCCTCATACATCTATACATCCAGGCTGCAATATGTATAACGCCACAAAGCCAACAGCCGGGGATAATACAATACCCCTAATTTCATCAAACCCGGCTGGAAACTGGCAATCATTCGTCCTGAAACATATCGAGGTACAAAATGTCTTTTCTGTGTAACGCTCGTTCAACACAGTGTCACATTCACAAATTTTTGGAAGCAAATTAGTTGCCTGACCACGCATTGGCTCGGTTCGGCTCGAATTGGGAGATGGAGTCAAGTTTGTATTGACATCTCCGGGGCCCCCCCTTTTTCCCAGTGCCCGTGGTCATTATGCATGTCACACACACGGGCAGGCGGTCCCTATCCATTCCCGTTCCCGCGGGTCATTCCGCCTACGTGTCTCCATTAATTTTTTGGGCTGAAATGGGCGTAGTTAAGAAAATACCGAATACCGGTATAGTACTTGTGACCGCGAGGATGGTGCGACGTGATGATTTGTGGGCTTGATTGGGTTCATTTTTCCATCACTCAATTAGATATTCGGAGCATGCGGGCTTTCACATGGTAGTATGTATTGCGGATATCGCCGAAGAAAGAGGGCATGCGGGGAGTTGGAGTGATATGCGACGGCCAGAGGGAAGATTTCCAATGGGTGGAATTTCCTATGCATGAGATCGCGTGGAATAATCTATCCATTCCTCTGAACTCGATTACATTTGTATTTAATTCATGATATATGTTATTCGCCCAGCACACGGTGGTCGGCATTTTCAACCAAACGGGGCGTGAGTATATCCTGCTTGTGGCGGGGTATATTCATCCAGCTCGATCTTGGTGATATACTGGCCAGGGACAACCACTAGTCCGATGTAGCGACTAGTCATATCAGCTTTGGCGATCCCCGTGGGTACAGAGTCGTCCTCTCTGGAGAGATCCGCGGGGTCGTTTTCCTTGCCGTGGAGGCTGGCGGAGAGTGGAATGGAGGTAGGGTAACGGTATTCATGTGTGGTGGATAGGATTATGTTTCGATCCTGTTGATAGATTGATATGTGTTAGATAGCAATTCATTTGAAAGGTTGTTTCCTTCTATTTATCCGTTCATAAGGGTAAAGGGCGGCCTCCGGGTAACCAGATTTGGGAGCTTCACATTGTCTGTGCATTTGAAAATGCCAACGAATAGTCTCGTATCCGTCGTATGAATTCTGAGTGTTTTTCCCAGTAGAGATTCGAGATATTCGACCGCTTGGAAGTTCTCCATCGTGTAATTTTCCAGCTGCTTTGGAGCAATTGGGTGGAGATGTTCCCATGTTGTTCTAGTCGTAATGACGAGGAAAGTTGAATCACTGCGGAGAGTTTGAGGTCGAGCCTAGATCACGTGTTCAGGTCTCTAGTTGCCGGGTTCAACTTCTTTTCATCGACGACAGAGAACCAGATGAAAAAGCCGCGCAATTGAGTTATAGCTCTTAAGCTGGAGGATCTTTAGAATAAGTCCGAAATTGCATCCATATTCCCTTCTTCACGTTTGTGACCTAATGAATGCCACAGCATGGCCCCCAAACTGCAAGACCATCTGCCCTTTCCTTGGCACCAGTGGCCATCAATTTGAAGCCTATCTCTTCCACTCTGCTGCATAAGTATCAATTTGATACCCTGCGTTTACTAATGTCATCTGTTTATGAAACTGGATATAAACCATCCCCTTGCCATGTAAAAATTGGGGCTCTTCCTAGGCTGGGGTGAATACTGCCCAACCAACAGATTTCCAAAATGCATTTATCATTCACTGTCGTGCGGCGCGGCGCGTCTGTTGTGTTGTCGCATACCGAGTATTGGGGGCTGAAATATCTTCAACACGACCTCACCGAGATCTTATGCATAAACAGCTGTCAACTTGATCGTCTGATTCTCATTCCAATATTTAAACCTTCCCTTATATCTGCTCCAGTATCACTCTTCTATAACTATATCTTACTATATTCTCTTCCCTCTGCCTCCATCATGTCACAGCTTCAATCTTCATCCCACCCAGATATGGACATCGACAACGCATATCCACCTTTCTTAGACTTTGGAAAAATTCGGCCCCTGCGGCATAAATGGACAGGCCCTCAGTGTGAAGTGTTGTGTGTACTCAGGCAGTTTTATACTTACACGAAGAAAGAGGAGGCTGCAATCTTCAATTACCTCTTTGAGGCTGAAATTGAGGGTGATTTCAGAAATGGTCTGCCTGCCAGGACAATTAACACACAGTGGCAGAGTATGCTCGGGAGGAAACATCCTATTTGGATTTCAGTGAATGCGATATCTCCTTCCAATGATAAGGAGTACAAGGAATGCCGTCATATCATTGAATTGGCCTCGACAGAGTTGAACCTGCATATACGACGCAAAAATCATGATAACAGCCGGATTAACGTATACCCTGAGTTTCAACTCTTACATTCTTTCTTTCGTACCGGTACCAATGCTGAACCTGATCCCGATACTGCAGCACACCTTGACGAACCTGAAATGGACATTGCACCTAGATGCGAATGTGCGGTGGAGTTTGAAAAACCAAGCACAAAGTCAAGATATGGAATTCAACCAAAACCACAAATTCTTTACCGCTTTTTCAACTCTCAAAGTAATGGGATGAATAATCCTCAGTATTTTGCTTCCGGGCTAGCCTGTACTCAACACCCTGCTTTCTACAATCATCACGACATTGAAACAATGGCCATTACACACTTATCGAGATTTGAAGTCAACACTCCCTTTATTTCAACATTTGCCACTCTACTACCTTGCGTACACCGAATGTTGACAAAGAGTCAGAGTGCAAATGTCTCAATAATTGATGCCTCTCAACTGAACCAAAACATGATATTTTCTGCAGCAGATATTCTGAGAAAGTATCCCTTGTCTTCTGATATTACAGCAAGATATTTTGGATGGTCAGAATGGCTTATTTGGAGAGAGATTCCTGAGTCAAGTATTGTCTGTACAATAGCTGAGTCAGAACTTCTTGAGATTGCTAAGGCTCATGATGACATCAGCTCAGTACTTCAGATTGCAGATATAACTTCTTACAAAACCCACGCACTTCATTCACGGCTTAAGAAAAGCCCTACAAAGCTTGATAAACCAGCTGGAATGACTGTTGGTAAATTTCTCAAACTCATCAATCTACCCGCGGAATACATTGAGCAAGTTGCAAAAAAAATCGCACATGGCTGGCGCTTCACCCGTACCACTCAATATTTTAGGTATGATGAATTTCTCGAGGGCGTTCATCTTGGATACGACTATTCAGCACCGAATGGGTTAAAGTTAACTTCAGAAAACAATATGGCTTGTACAACACCGCCAATAATACCTGAGAAATCCAATTTGAATGCCGAGGTTATCGTAATCGATGACGACACCGATGTCGAGGTCAAGTATGGGCAGGAGGTGGTGGTTATCGATGATGAAGAGGAACATGTGGAAGTCGTGGCAGTTGAAGGTGAAGGCTTGGATGAAGTGGAGATTGTGGCAGTGGAGTGCGAGGATATTGCCAACCACACCGACAACAACCATGAACAAGTGGCAATGGACAGATTTCAAGACAAGCTTCCCCGCACCCTCGAATCAGAATCAGACATTGCTGATGGAATCATGCTCACACAGACACCAGAGGCAACATACCAATGGGAGCCAGTGCAAATCGAAATGGGCGGCACTGGCAATGAAGCCATCGCGAGTATGTTTGAGCTGGACAGGGAGAGAGTTAATCAGATTATGGGGTGGTAGTTGCTACAAAAGTTGAAAACTAAACGAGAGCTATTTCTGAAATTTGACAATTGACTTGCTTTATTATCGTTTACGCGTGCTAGAATGGAAGACTACGTTTTTGATGAGTCTGCCAAACTATCTTGAGGTTTGAAGTGTGGATTTTGTGATACGAGTGTGGGATTTCAAGATGGGATATAAGCGGGTTCGGGTGAATCTGTATTATTTAGTGATTTTTCCTTTTTTCCGATCTGGGTGGCCGCCAACATATCTATGTGAGGGTAATGATCAAGTGGATAAGTGATGAAGGTCCGGGGAAGAAAATCTCTTCGTGTCTTAGCAATATAGCTTGCAAAATGGAAGGAGTTAATGATATTCGGACATCCATCGAGGAATTTACTATGCGCTGGAGAAGCAGTAGGTACTCCGTACCCGAACAGGAGAAAATTTAGTGAAGGAGTGAAGTTTGAAAATATCATATGGCATTTGACAACTAAACTCCTTACTTAGTATTGGAATATAAACCCCATTCCATATGGGAGAAATCAAAACACAAAAAAAGGAAAAGGAATTATGCACAAGCCGCCCCTTTTTGAGAAAAATGATTTAAAAAAAAGCCACGATTCGTCTCGAAGCCCATTTTCTATTTTATTTTCCTCTTGTCCTTGTGCTTGTCATTTCTATCATTTCTCTCTTTATTAAAATAAAGATTCCATAACAGCAAGGTAGTTTTGTTGGGTCATTTGGCCCTTCGTACAGTCCAACTACCGCCATCAACGTCAACCTCACCCTCATCCCCAACCCAATCTCTTGAAGCAATCGAGCATTTAGAACTTGCCAAATTGCTTGACAGCCTTGCCGGTACGGGGCAGGACGCGGAGAACGTTGAATCGGACCTAAGGTAGAGAAAAGAAATTATCGTCAGCATAAATCCATACGAATTACCAAAATTTGGCAAGTTCTTTTATCCCCTCCAAGAATAACAATCCGTGTCTATAACAAGAGATTTTCGGTTTTTTTTTTCCTCTGGTGTTTCACTCCGTATTTGCCACGATAAAAAACAATCCGCAAATTCAAAGCCGGGGAATAGAAAGAGGGAAATATGAACGAATCCAACACATACAGTCTTGCTGAGGGGTCTGCACTGTCCCACGGTAACCTGGTCACCTTCTTCAACACGGAAAGCTGGGGAGACATGGGCGGCAATGTTTTTGTGTCTCTTCTCGTATCGGGAGTACTTGGGGATATAATGGAGGTATTCCCGGCGAATAACAATTGTCCGGTGCATCTTGGTTGAGACAACGGTACCGGTGAGGATACGACCTCTGATAGAAACCTGGCCAGTGAAAGGGCACTTCTTATCTGCAGTTCATCGTACTAAGTTAGCAATGGCCTTAATCAAATGTAGCGTGGAACTCCTCGGGGAAGAAATGCAAAAAAAACGCAGCATTTTGGCGGGTTCTCCATCATATAAAAGATGACAAAATAAAAACCCAGCCAGAATTCATGAAACCGCGCATTCTATCTCCCCGATCGTTGTCCCAATTCCGCGAATGCAACAGATCTTTCAAATTTCCCAAGGGTTTATGTCTGCGACTGGTGCGAACGATAGGATTAAATAAAAAACCGAACGAGAACTGCCTCCGTACCGATATAGCTTCCCTCAATGGCGGTCTTTGGGGTGCGAAATCCCAGACCAACATCCTTGTACCATCTCCGGCCTCCCTTTCCGACCTTTTTGCTCTTAGATTTCTGCTTGGAGTTGAGGAAAATGTGCGGCTGCTTCTGGAAAGCACGTTCCGCCTGGACGGTCAACTCGGTCGCCATGGTTGCGAAATATCAAGAAATCCGACACTGGACTCGCTGGGCGGGGTTCTGGGAGAGAGTTGGTGGATTTTCCTGGCGCCTGATGTGTCGAGTGGTCGTTGGCGGTGTCGTCGTCGATATTGAGAAGTTTTGTGCGGAGTTTGGCGATACCGATTGAATGTGGGAGTGCTGGAGGCGCACTATTCTTTATCGGGACTAGCGCAGTTCGGCTAGGGCTTTTTGGTTTGTTTACAGGGCTAGTCCCGATTTGGTAGCTTCGACCATGACGCGACGAGATCTTGAAGCGAACGACGAAGTTATGACCAACAACTTCAGATCTACATTTATATGCAGTACTTCTAGCTAGTTGCATGTGGGCAATGGTGGGAGTTAATTTTATATATATCACCCTGCTAGACTCGGATTCTTCCCCCCCCTCCTGCTGCGACAAGTCTCCCATATTCCTAGCAGCTTGAAACATGGCGCCTCCAATGAACGAGTCTTCAGTGTCTGCCCGCGTCCGATCTCGCCGGTCTTTCGCCCAAATGCCCCGTCCTGGTATCGGCTCTGGAATTGATAAAGAGAATATGACAGCGGATCTTAGCGCCGTAAACGAGCAGCGAAACGTGCCCGAAAAACCTTCTAGGCCGGATAAAAAGACGCGGAGTAAGAGTCTTGGGCCTGGCGGGTTGGATGCACTCCAGAATGCCAATGGCAACAGACGAAAGGTATGTATTTATTATGCGTATTTTGATCGACCAACTTTTTGAAGTGCTAATCGCATTACCAGTCAACCGCTCAATTCCCCTTAAAGTCCATTCTCAAACCCACGATACCTGTCTCTCCCATACGGAGTATTCCATCCTTCGATGAAACGCGCAAGCGAACTCCGGCTCGAAGTCCGCAAAGGGGCTCCAAATCTCGCCAGCCAAATAACCCGAACGAACAGAGCGGCCCAGTCGTTGACGTCCCTGAACCCCCTTCAGCCTCCGTCGTTGGGACGGATAATTTGGTTAACCCCTTCGACACTTTTAATCCGTCGGCTGTTATCCGTCATGGCAAAGGTGCTGTTCGCACAGAGGATGAACAGGCGGCGGCTAGGGAAAGGGGGGAGGCAGAACTACGAGAACGTGAAAGGCAGGCTATTTTGGACCACAGAGCAGCAAGGCGAAAATCCATGGGTCGGTCCTACACCCCCGTAGCGCGTATGTACTTTACTAACACCCTAAAAGCAAATCGTCGTGTATCATTTGCGCCTGAGGCCACCCTTCATACATGGAATGTAGTTGAATTGGCTGAGGATTCTACCTCGTCTTCGGCCTCGAATTCTACCCGACGTACATCTGCTTTAACAGATCAAGCTCAGGACAACAAAAATCAGGAACTGGACCATACCGGAACTTCAACAAACAAACCACACGATGATTCGAATGTCAATGAGCCTGATCACAAATCGCGGCTTGGCTCTGGGATACCTCAGAGAGACGCTTACAACTCCGACCCTGATGAAGCATTTTCTTCCAGCCCATTTAGTGGAAGTTCAGCGGGTGGAAGCGAAGAAGCTGGCGAGCCTGTTGTGGATGAGGATATGGATTCCGATTCTGACCCCGGTGATTATGACGATGGAGCTACAGTTATGAGCATGGAGAATATTACTGAACGATCTATTTCTGCACATTCAGATGCTTCAAGCACCAGCTCTAGCATGAAACTAGAGCGATCTTTGCGCCAGGCTGCTCAGCTAGCTGGCACTAAAGGAATTGACTATGATGAGAATGGCGATTTGTCCATGGAATTCACTAATCATGAAATTGCTGGGGCATTCCAACCATGGGTGAAAAAAGGGGCAAATAAACTTGACTTTGACTCGGAAGACTTGAGTGCTCGACAGGACCAGGAAAGTGTTAATACTTTCGCTCAGCCATTAACGCAATATCGACCCCCAAGCAGGCAGTCTGTTGGTGGATATGACGATGAGAGTGAAGCAGATATGAGTATGGATATAACCAAGGCTGTTGGGGGAATAATATCAGGTCAGAACGAAACATCACCGAGTAGAAAACTCCGCCGTAAGTCAGCTGCTTCAAACGATGGTTATCGAAATACCCACCGCCGGATATCAACAGCTGAGGCATCAAATCTCGGGGACCAAACTATGGAATTTACGAATGTAGTTGGTGGGGTCTCCCGAAATCCTTCTCCCCCGAAAGAGCTGTTTGGAGATAGTGACATTGGTAGCGATGAAGAAATGACAATGGAATTTACCTCAGCTCTTGGCAGTATTCAACAGGCTTATTCCCAACAAACGGCCTCCGAGGAATGTGAGCACCCCTCCAATGAGCCGATTGAATATGGAACTGGACAGCTTGACCAAGCATCCGGTGATGAAGAGATGGATATGACAAGCGCAGTAGGAGATATCCTACCCCCTATTGAGGAACAAACAGAGCCCCTAGACGACGACGACGAAACCGTGGGTATGGAAATGACGAATGCGTTGGGAAGAATCTTACCACCCCAATTCAATTTTAGCAACATGTCTCATGGAAAGGACTCTATGGAATTGGGAAGCGATGCAGGCCAGATCGCTAGCTCTCCATTTCAGGAAAATATAGTCCCCTCACCGGCAAAACTTGCCGCTGATATCGAACCGAATGCCCCGATGGTGTCTGAAGCTGGCAGCCCGACTGTAGCTAGCGTCAAACGCAGGCAGGAACGAAGAAGCGTAGGTCCAAGAGAATCTACTACCCCCAGGAGTGGCCCTCGCCAGCCATCCCCGGTAAAAAAAGCCGCGACCCCCCCAAGAAACCAAATGACACCACGGGGTAGCAGGCCTTCAGCTCCTGGCACGACACCACCCTCGAACAAAGTCGCATTCCCAAACGCATCTCCGAAAAAGCTGTCCGTGCCGGAACTTAGACAAGCCTCCGCGAAAAAAACGCCGCCTAGCTCAAAGAAGCTTTTTCGTCATGATAGCATTACCGGCCAGGCTACCCCGTCCTTTGTCTTTCACCCTCATAGGCGGCCGTCGAGTGGCCTTGGCATCGACCAGGAAGGTCTCGGATCACCCCGAATTGCGGAGATTTTGGACAGGCGACGATCCATAGGGGAGGACTCCCAGACTTTTGTCCCACAAGGCCAAATTTCGCGAGGAGTCCGATTCGATGACCCACGGGACCTCGAGGAAGAAGTTGATAGGGAACGAGAAGAGGAAGAAAGAAGGGAGACAGCTGTCACTAAGGCTCTCAACGGCTCGCAGAATGAGAAAGACCCGACACTTAACTTGAAAGAGCTGATCTCGAGCCTTACCCCTAAAAAGAACAAGGCGAAGGGACGCAAGAGCTTACATGTTGGTGCAGCGGTAGGTCTTCTCGGGAAGCGCCCAGTGGAGCTGGATCAGGACGACGAGGACGATGAAGAATTTACTCCAAAGCGACTCAAGGGTCGCGATGCGAGTCCTGTCAAAAGTATTAAACTTCCTGCCCCTCCTTCAATAGATGAAACAGTTAGACGAACCACTCGAGCATCAAGCTACAATGGCCCTGGATCTTCCCCAGGCAAACCGGGGAGCACAACACCCAAGGGAGCTCCTCTTTCCAGGCGGTTAGACTTGTCCGTCAATGAAGAGCAACCCACTCAAGATTCTACTGTTGGCCTGGAAGCTCACGACGGCCTTTCGCCTAGCCAGAAAGACGTGCCGCAGGTTGAACCAATCCAGCTCCAAGAGTTCCTTAATATGACTAATATCCACTTTATGGAGCTGACCACAACGAAAAGAAGACATACATTAGCCCCGACAACGGAAGACAAAAGGGCTGCTCCCAAGGCAGATGATGAGACTGCCAAAGGCGCAAGTTTCGAGGATTGCGTAGCTGCTGGATTTTGCACAGTGCCGATGCTTGAATTGTACCAACATGTATGTGCCCTACTCCCATGTTCACTTTTCGCTAAGCTAACTATTTCAAGTCATGTCGTGAATTGAAATCCTATATCTCAGAAGGACGGCGCATTATTCGGTCTATCGAAACCGAAACATATGCAGAAAATCCGCCCCTGTTTCAAGAGTACTTGAGAGCACCACCAGACCTCAGATTGTTGATGGATAATCAATTTCGTAACGTTAAAACACACGCACGTCTTTTAAGCAAGTCCATGTGGTATGAGTGGCGCATGAAACTTTTGGAAGGACTAAAAGAAGGACTCGATCGCCATGTTGAGGAGATGCAGAATGACGAAGCAGTGCTGTCGAAGAAAGAGGAGCTGTTAGATCGCGTGGTCCCTCCGTTGGTCGAGAAGTATACAAAACTTGAAACTGAAGCTCAGAATCTGCAGCAAGCCGTCGATGAACTGGAAAGCTGTGATAAGGAAGAACTGCGTCAAGCACGTGAACGATTAGCAGCAATAGATGCAGATATCGTCGCAAAGCGGAAGACATTGGAACAAGCTCAAGCAGAGCTGGAAAATAAAAACAACAGTGTTAAAGCGGGAATGGCATTGAAGGAGGAGTTATTAGCTCAGATACGTGAAGCGGAGCGAATCACCGAAGAGTGCCGGGGTTGGAGTGTAAAGGAGGTTAAAACTCTGAAAGGTACGCCCTACGGTCCTCATCACACACTTACGTTTTGTTAACGCACACTAGCTTCTCTTCATGCCCTTGAGCGCCAAACTGGTTGGAGTATTCTGTCAGCTTCATTGAAGCCAAGCTCCAAGTATGGCCCTGCTCTGAAAATGCGATATCGGGACGAACTCCAAGTAGAGTTTTATCCGGGGGCTTTTAACCTTAAACAATCCACAGCCGCATCGCCTGGCCGACGCTCCTCTCAAGCAAATAGAAATATGGCCATTAACGTCAGTTATTCACCTAGCGTGACCCACGGAACTCGACACGCAAGTGGCAGCCCGCCCCCGGAAAAGGATCTGGTCCTCCATGCACTTCGCATGCGTGCCTCACAACTTCCTCAATCATCCATAACCCCTAGACATTTCCTTGCCAGCATCTCACGAGCATGGGACAAAGCCATTAGACTCGGAGATGAAATACGTGCGCTTGATTTCTGCGGAATTACAAGGGCGAAAGCTATCGAAGCGAACCCGTCCGAACCCACTTTATTACACGTCCGCTGCATGGTTCTCGGTTGGTTCCCGGCAGCTTGCAGGCTCGAGTCGACCGGACGGGAGACAAAGCAAACATCAACGCCAGAATCTGGAGGCAAGAATGACAAAGTTAGAGCGCGAATCGATGTCGACTTTACGGTAAAGGTTCGACCCGTACACAATGGTCCAGACGCCCCTGACATGGATATTGACGTTGATATCGACGTATCTGCTAGTGTCATTTATGGCTCAGTGGGTTCATCCTACGGAAACATGGGAGAATCTCAAATTGGCGACATGTTGGGCAAGATGATTCAACAGCAGCAGGCGCCTGGGGTTAGGCTAGGGGGCGGAGTGTGGCGCGATGCGGTGAAGAAATTTGAAAGTAGAATGTTTGCATAAGAAGGGCGGTTGCTTTACTACTTTCGCCTCTTCTGCCTTCTCTTCACGGGGAGGTGGATTCGGATGTGTCTAACGATTTATGACTTGGGAGTTTATGTGCTGGTTTCTTTTTTCCTTTACTTTCCTTTTCTTGTTTTCAAATGACATCTTGGACAACATAGCTTTCAGCAGTTGCATGAATTCTGGTGGTTTCTCCCTGCTCTTACTTGTTGAAATATGCTACTTGTTGTTTCCTCGCCCAAGAGCATTCAACGAACCAATGACGATTTGAGAGCTTGTTTGTTAGGATCTAATTGCTTGATTAAAAATGGATCTTCGTTGCAGTTTCCCCTAGAACAGCGCCAAATGAATGGAATCTACTCCGATGTTTGATGGCCCATGCATGCAGCCAAGCAAACCACGATGATTTCGCCCCCACCTGGCATGTCCATAGAGGCAAGGCAAACTTCATATGTAATTTAATTTGATTAGCTCCTTCATGACGACTAATGGCCTTAAAAAAAGAAGTTAAACCCGAAATCGAACGGCAACCCTCTTCCCCCACCAAAAAGAGAGGTTTTGTTGCTCTTCTCTGTACCTAGTGACTACTCTACCAACACCAGAACAGTGGCCAATTCATCAATTATTACAATCTATCAATTTCCTCGGACAGGCTCATCAACGCCACTACACCCGGCACGTCCTATCCTCTTCTCCCTCCACCTTGGGCCATAGATCAATTGCGCACCCCAAAAGCCCCATTCCAAAAAGATCATCCCGGCCAAAAGCGTAAACGTCCACCCAACCCCTATCCCCTGAATAATAGGAAACACTGCCGCTGCTCCCCCACCACCAAGTAGGCATCTAACCAAATTCAGCGCTGCTGCTGCCGTAGCAGCCCGTTCAGGATAAACGTCCACCAGGAATGTAAACACAAGGCACTGGATTGAAGTGGTCGTCCATCCCACAATAAGGGTGCTGAGAATGGGCACGGAGATATGGACTCTCTTATCCAGCGTCCAGCCAAAGACAAGCATTGAAGCGCTCTGCACACCAGCCCATAGCCAAGCGGAACGGAGTCGTGCACGCTCCAGCGGGAAACTTTCCGGTGGGCCGCTGTAATTTCTTTTGACGCGTTGGTAGTCGATGTCGAGGAACTTCCCTGTGGATGCAGTGCTGACCATGCAGCCTACGCCGTTCGCAACGTATGTTAGGCCCAATTGGATATTGGTGAGATCGTAGGCCTGTTTAAGGAGGGTAGACTGGGCGGTGAGGGTCATTTGCCACAGTGCGTAACAAACGGAGACGAAGACGACCGCAAAAGTGATTTCTAGCTTGAGAAGGATATGGATTGGGCCGAAGAAGTCGAAGGTTTGTTTGTTATTGGGTACTACTGTTGAGGAAGGTTGTGCAGGTTCTCGGTGTGAGTCTTGTGGTTGTTGAGGTTGGAAAAACATTAGGGGGCATTTTGAGATACCCGTGGCACGGATGGATCCGTTGCCAACCAATGAACGTAGAGTCTCTGGGAGTAAGAGGCCTAGGAAAACAAGAAATGCCCCTGAGTAGATGGCGAGAAACCAAAATATGGATCTCCAGCCAAGAGTATCAGCGAATACACCTCCGAGTATGGGCCCAATCGCTAGTGGTAACATTTGCCCTGCCTGGAACAAGCCCATATACCCACCTCGTTCCTCTCTCGTGGTAATATCTCCAAGAACGCCGGTGCCGACAACTATGGTGCTTGCACTTCCTATGCTCTGAAGACACCGTAATATCATGAGCTGGAGATAGTTGCTGATCCTCGCAAGACCAACACAAGCACCAGTAAGTATAAGGAAACTTGACAGATATACCACTCGGCGTCCCTGGTAATCCGAAAGGGTGCCCCAGATGAAGGGTGCGATTGCCTGCAAAACAAGATAAGCAGTGACGGAAAAGCTGACCAAGCCTATTGATACAGATAGATCAGTTGCAATCGTTGGAATGACCGGGAAGTAGATATTTGTGGCTAATCCTGAGAATGTAGCAGCAATGGAGACAATGAACGCCGTAAGAGTCTTCACTGAAGGAGGAAGGGCGCAGTAAGGCGAGATAATTGGCGCAGCTGCAGCTTGACCATTGTGAGGTCGGGCCATTAATGGATATATTTAAAACACAAAACACAACCAAATTGAAAACGAGAGATGCAATTTGAAAAATGAATCAACATACAAACCAAGCGCTGGGAAACAAAGTATTTATCACTGGATTCCAGGTTATGAATCAGCCTGCTCTTTACATCTCTGCATGGTTCAAAAAACAAGCAAAACTATCTATCCAGCATCCCCATCTCGGATGCAGGAGGTGGAGAATAGAGGGGAGCTCCATTCCGATAGCCTCAGGAAATCGGAATCCTGTTTCTTTTCTGATGATCTAGGCACGATCTCTCCTTTTTTGATTGAGGCTGATCACAAGTAGTGTGTGTAAAGGCCAGTTCATTTGTCTGTTGGGAATTTGGACTTTATGCGCCATCCTCTGTCAATGATTGTCCAGAGGGGCGACAGAGTCTTCGAACGAATGATGAGCGAATTTAGCCATTCCGAACATGTATTCCTCGACGTAAGAGTTTGATTCTTGGACAGAGAATTGCCGCCGTTGCAAATGAAGATTTCCGTACTCCCCGGACAGGGTCAGGAAGCCGCTAAGTGTTTATTAGAGGAGCGCAAGGTTTAACTAGTTCTTGTGCAGCTCGCATTATCTCCATGCCAGGCATTTGACAGTGGTCACATCGCGGTGTTAATTCATATCGTGCGGGCATACAGACATCACATTTATGCATCAACACTAACCCGCCCCTGACCCACTGTTAATCGCTAATCGGTTGTCGCCAACGACACCGTGGATTGTTTAATGGATGGGCGAGGAGAATGTATATCCAGACACACCGTCAGATGTAAATCAACATCTAACCGACCGTTTTAACTTCTTCAGAAATGTAAAATAACACCGACATCTTGCCACTCCACCAGTCAAACTATCAAGGCGTATCAGATAGTAGTATCAGATAGTGTTCATATGCTAGATTAGCATCCCTTGCAGTAAGTCCAACTAGAATACAAGCTCAGTCAGTCAAGAGTGCCATACTTTCATGACTAAGACCGTTGGCCGTCAGCTACGAACAGATCATATCGAACGATCATGGGGCATGTCTGGATTAACGTGAAGTAAACCTAATGTTCACTGTGTCAAATTCAATAAATTGGGCAAAATGTCACGGTTGCTTTCCAACTCACTGGAAGACGAGCACATAAGCAGCATGGGTGCTGGTCGTTGATGACTCAACAAGATCTAATCCAAACATACTACATTTGCGGCCGCGATTTACCAAATAAGGTGAAAAGCCGTGTGAAGCTGGAATTTACCAGATAAATCATTTGCAAAAAGGTTTGCGCGGTGCCCTGGGCGGCGGAGCGTCATAATTTTTGGAGCCTTGTGAACGAAGACTGAAGTTCAAGAAAAATCGGAGCAGCATGATGGGAGAACGGAGTACGTACTCCAGAGTGGCGGTCAGATTGGGCCTAAGACCGAAAAAGCGCACAATGTTGGCATCTGAACACTTGAACTTGATACCGCCACATGAGGCGTTCAGCTCGAGGATCCTTCTTGCTTCTCAAGATCTTCGCTGGGGCTTGGGAAGAAGATGATTGGACAGTTGGATGATGGCAATACACCAACACTCAATAATATTAGCGGAGGTGCCCGAGACCATTGTGGCGGACACGCGTCAGCCTTTGTTGTTTCAACAATGGCTTGATGCTTGCTGCTTGGAAGCATGAACAGCCACATCTCTCGGCTTCAGGGTTGCGATATATTGAAGGCCATTGACTGGATAAACACATCATCGGGACTTCCGAGTCTGACGGCTTACGTTGTGGCATTGCTATCCCAAATAATGATATCTATCCTCCTATAGCGGGGTTGTTTCACTGCCGTACGGACTAGTGATGATGAGAATATCTGTCACATGATCGCGAGTTGGTGTATTTTTTAATTTTTGTTCATGAAAAATAATACTACCAGTCAGAAAATTATACGTTTGTGTGCATGTATCCACCTTGAGCTGCTATGAAGTTCCATTAAAACCGCTAATATTAAACATTAATAGAAAGAGGAGACGACTACTAGAAAGAAAAAACATCATCATGGCACTCAAACTGTTCAAGATATACAGTAGCAGATTAAATTACTAATATGAGTTCTTCATCCGCCAAAGAAATGAACAAACGCAAACAAACAAACATTGCACAATGGGCTGACTACATGAACAAGCAACCTGAAGAGGAAAAAGGAAAGTAACTCCATTCACAACTCCAACGCGATTATAACCTGCGGGACGTATCAAATTATGTAGAATATTTTGCGGGAACGAAGAATTAAGCCGGAACAGCGTGTTTCTCGTCTTCCCGCTCCCTAGGGTCGCCGTTTGTTTCCAAGGCGTCTTCGTCTTCGTACTCGTCATCCACTTCGTGCTCTTGGTGTTGATGATAGTCAGGATGTTGTTGAGCGGGGACCCAGGAGTCACGGTCACCCTTGAGGGGCCGATCTTGACTGGCAAGGTCCACGCCCTCACCACGGGTCTTCGAGATGTTATTACGACGCCGTTGGGAAAGGGTGCGGGAACGAGTGGAAAGTTTGGAGCTCACAGCCGCATTAGATGAGACCCACTGCGTCAATGCATCTTCACAATCTTGAATAATAGCCCTGCTGGCATCGTACCCGTCGTATGCGCTCCGAGTCTCCCCTGGTGTAACTGGAGTGTCGTCAATCAATTCTAGCAGATGCTTTCCATATCCAGCGATTATAGCCAGCTTTTCGCAATGTTCTCGTAGAGCATCAAATTGGAACGTAAATGCGGCCTTTACCTTTTCCCGTGTGATGTTGGATAACTGCGCCTCTGCAACGAGTGATTCCGCCTCGGCTCGGACCAATTCCTGTTCCAATACAACGATTCGAGGAGAATTGGGCTCTTTGTACTTGAGGTGGGCAATCTGGTCCGTTATTTTTTGCTTCCCTAGGTACGCAAAACTGGTTAGGGCTGAACATGTATAGTATGAAACCAACGACTGAACATACTATCTCTGCTTGGCTGTACAGATGCTTCGATGTTACGAATGCTCTTCATTGTGACTCGATACTGGTCATATCGATCGACGTATTGATCCTCTAGTTCGCCCATTTCATATATTAAAACACCCAGCTTATCGGTAACATCCGATACGTCATCGTCGCATGACTCTCCCCAATGAGAAAGTTGTTGCTGTGGCTGAGTCAGTGTCTAAATCAAAGTGAATTATGAGACATGCCCAAAAAACGTAC
This sequence comes from Emergomyces pasteurianus Ep9510, assembly GCA_001883825.1. Taxonomy (NCBI): domain Eukaryota; kingdom Fungi; phylum Ascomycota; class Eurotiomycetes; order Onygenales; family Ajellomycetaceae; genus Emergomyces; species Emergomyces pasteurianus. The sequence goes on from LGRN01000045.1 coordinate 66,553, forward strand.
GGCAGCCTCCATTCTCTCCCTGCCAACTAACTCCATGCTGCGCATCACATTTTTCTCCATTTTCACTAGCTGTGAAAGCTTTTTAGACAGTTCCGGGCCAAAAGCCCCAGCTGCTTGTTTTCGGAACGCATGCCCTACATGAAACAAGAGCAATTAGTCGCCCATCAGAATGGATGGTCATGACGTTCAGCTCGATAAAAGCGCCCATGCTTCTACAAGCACAAAGCGTTCATTTTGCACGCATGATGAGGTGATGCCCTGGAATTATGTTTACCCACCGAAGCTAGTTTTTCCAAAAAGCCGGTTCGTTTTGGTCGTCGAGGGAGGTGGGGGCGGGTTCTCAAGCTGGGACGCTGTTGGTGCACGCGATTGGCGCATGGAATAAGTCCGATGCATTGCGAAGAAGAATTATAATATATCTCTATCTATATATACAATATATATATATTTATATTATAAATGAAGCGCTATCGATAGTGATCAAGGAAGCAGTAGGCGTCTGGGTCGAGCTTCGCTGCAGGGAGCCTACAGTGAAAATGAAATAGCAAAACGAGCTGGAAGTTCAGTTTCTTGCGCGACAGATGACGAATCGGCTATCCGGGGGATTGCAATCAGGTGAGAGTAAAAGAGCGGAAATGCGTATGTAGTAGTATATATGTCGAACGATGGTGCGATGGTGCGATGGTGCGATGGTGCGTGGTGCGATGGTGCTGGAATGGGACGGATAGATGGGAGATATGCTTGGTTGAATGTTGCGGGATGTGACGTCGACAAACATCGCTTAGCCTTCCTAAAACGGGAAAGAGCTTGCCAATGAAAGCAACAAACCAGTAGAAAGAGAACAACAATCAGCATGCAACGGGAACTGAAAAACTTGAGAAATGATACATTCGCCGCAATATTTACGTGCCAATTTTTAGCATCAAGGCCTTTTCATTGTGGTGGAACTAGCCTCCCGTAAATCCAACCCAATGCCCTGGCATTATGCAAGGCATGAACCAGGCGTATGACATCATTACTATGCTATGTATGTGGATAGGGGCACGTTCAACTGTATATCACCGAAGCTGAATGCCCTTGGTCAAGCCCATACTTAGGATTTTTAACAGCGCGAATCTACTTGCCAGCAGTTGTTCTCTCACCCTTCAAGAAGATCATTTACATTCACCCTTCAATGCTAATACTATAGTATGTCTTCTTTATGTCGCGGCACCATCGAAACAGATATCAGCATAAAATTCCCGCAGTGTCCGACCTTGGCCGCGTAACAGAGACAAGCATACTACTCATCGATCACCGTTTCTGCAGACAATTTGGGGTCATGAAACAACAGGTTGGCTTTCTAAATTCTGGCTGCCGAGATTAACAAGCTCTTCCCAAGAGGAACTGGCTTGGATTTAACTTGAGCATAGAATTTGGAATATGTTGCTGAAAATATTACTCTTTTGGACATTTTGATCTTGATGTATTTGTGCATTCTCACTAATTGGATTACTGACAGCCCATTGGAAGTATACCACCGGACCAAATTAATGAAGAGATTTAAATATAAGGAAAACATAAACATTTTTCTGATCTGATCCTTTTGATTCACGTTGACATGGTGATCTCGATTTCGTGTGTCCTCCCAGAATGACACCGGCTTTATGTGCTCTCGACTGTCATGCCCCTAAGTAATTCCCTATAGCACAAAATCCATGACGCTCTCCGTATGGCCATCTTGACGGAGCGGGTATCCTGATCACCCCTATCAATTATACGCAGAAATCTAGCAATCGACGCCGCGAAAGCAAACATGTAATTATACAATTGCGTCAAAAAAATTTTCAGGGCGCTATTCGTCCCAGACTAACATAGCCCAAAAAGGCCGCCATTATTTGATATAAACTTACTTTCTGGTTACCGTTTTGAAGCTTCCTACTGCTCTACTAGTAGATATCTTGCTGAGGCTGACTGCAACAAAACACCAGAAATCCCCTCTGGTGTTCCAGGTGAGTTCTATATGTTACTTCCAGCGTTTTTCGGTACTACTAATGGTCTTATAGGCACAAATATCGAGGCTAGAGATCACCATGCCACGGTTGAAATGTACTTGTTGAGGACAGAATTGTCCGTGACACAGAGCGCTATGGTTTGGGCGTTGGGCATAATAGCTGTGGAAAATTTCCTCATCAGGAAAAAAAAGGCGGAACAAGCCCTAACAGTAAAAACCGAACCCTCAACGTCCAGCGCAGCGCCTATTGCAACATCTACTCTGTCCTATATCCCCAACCAGGCAGACAATTTCATAGTACGCAGTTCCATTCTACACAAATTGAATAATGAAACACTCTGTAAGATTACAGCGCCATGTTTGATAAAAAAGTCAAAAAAAAAAGCCAAAAAAAGAAGTTCTCGCGGGACACCAATGACATCCAGTCTCACTGCTTCTATATAAGCAACGGCACTCCCCCTTCAACAACGAGAACCAAGTCATTATTGATCACTTTCTCTTTTTCACCCGGTCTGTCCTTCAATCAAAGCTTTCAATTCGCGGGGAAAATACTACTATATATTCCTCCGCAGGGTGCTAGAACAAAAACCCTGTTTGTATTTACAGCCGGTGCAACATTTACTACTACTATTGTCCATTGTTTAAAGAACGGAACCAGCAGTCTCTAGGTCATAATATTTATTTAAATGCCAGGACGAAATGCCAAAGCGCGACTAACTGTTTAAAAAAAAAATCATTTTTGTTTAGCTCAGGTATTGATGGTTATGAATAGCACATAAAGAACATTTATACAACTGCATCAAAAGAATGCACTGCATGAACCTTCCATCAAAAAGTTAGTAAAAAAGAACAAGCAGAAGAAGAAAACCATGGATAAAGCAAAATGCTCAAACAAACTGTGCATGCACATCTATCTCCTGCTCATCTACTCATGTACGGAGTGCTCCGTAGCTACCTGCCCAATGCCCACCGAGAAGTTACTTTTTTCACATCTCAAGCCTCAACTGTCAATTGCGTAACAATTTTTTCTTTTTTCTTTTTTCTTTTTTCTTTTTTCTTTCTCTTTTTTTTTCCCGTCCCGTCAAACTAAGCCTAACACGGCAACGGAACAGGCTGATCTGGGGGGGGGGGGTGTTGTGCCTGTTGGGGGTTGGCTGTTGGCCTTGATTGTCAGATCAGGTCCAGTCATCGGCCTCACGTCGAACAAGGGGGGGAGGGGGAAGTTCTGGGCTATTTTTAGAGGGGCGCAAGAGAAATGGAGCTTTTTAGCGTCAGCAAAGAGGGGTGATCCTTTGAGAGGAACTTGATTATGTACTGTACTCGGTACTGAGTACAAGTATGGAGTACGGAATAGTATGTGGCTGGAGGCATGTTATCCATCATGCCTGCCGTGCATTGCATGCATTGTGTCATAGGTAGTAGTATGGTATGGAATGTTGTTGGAAGAGGTATCGACCCTGATTTGATGAATATTGATGCACGGTATGTATGTATGTATGTATGTATGTATGTATGTATGTATGTATGTATGTATGTATGTATGTATGTATGTATGTATGTATGTATGTATGTATGAAGGATGAGGATGAAAATGGCATGGAATACTTACTCTGTATGTTGCGATTGAACCAGGACCTCTTTTTCATTTTTTTCATTTTATTGCATTTGCATTTGTATTTTACCGCAAAACAATACCCTTGTCTTTTGCGGAGTAGGTACTATTTACTCCGTCTCTGAACATAGGCATATAGTTTACTACTACTCCGTGCTTTCAAGTTGGAATGGCCATGGATGAACTTGGTGAGAGCCACGGGGTTTTCTCCTCCCAGTGACGAAAGAAGGCCCCAGGACAATGTTAAGGATGTGAATTGTCAAACGAAGGCAAAAGAGAGCGATCGTTTCGGATGGGCTGTTAGTTTATTCGTTTATTATTATAGTGGTTACAGGGGCGAGGGTAGTGGCAGGACAGGACAGGGCAGGGCAGGGCAGGGCAGCCAGCTGTTTGCAAGGAATGTTGTAACTCTGTGCTCCATGCTATGGGCAAGAGGCCGGGGGGCCGGGGGTTAACAGGTTTTCTAAGGCTTGAGAGTTGATAGATTGAGATGAGATTGCTTACGGAGTACTCCGTACTATGGGGGCGATTTCTTTTAATAGCAAGAATTGTAGCGTACTGTAACTACATCTGTAATCGCCCTTTGAGATCTTACCAAGCCAAAAAAAAATTAGGAAAATCTCACCAGGAGATTAAAGAAAGCCTTACACCGAGCAGCTGGGTCAATGCAAATCAAATGAATAGGAATGTAGTGGATACGTGAGGGAAAAGGGGGACGTCTCTCGATTCTCAGGATTACTTTGCAGTCCGTACTCTGTACAAATAATAATAATAATAATACTCCCGTACCCTTCCCGTATCTACAGAGCAATTGAGGGGGGAAATGGAACATCGTATTCCTCCTATGCCTGACCAAGCGACGAAAGGGAAGATGCGATGAAATCATTTTAAAAAATACGATAAACAGATATTATAATACGAAAAAGCCAGCGCCAGTACGGAGCATCCACACAGAAGACGCCGCAGACTCCCAGCAGACCAGCAGAAACAGTTTCTCAACACAGCCCACAGCCACACTCTCAGAGACAGCACAGGCACAGGCACAGGCACAGACACAGACACCGCGCGCGGGAAAAACTAAGGCTTGGCTTAGCGTTCTGTGTCAAAAAATAGAAACATTTAGGGTTGGTTTCTGTAGCGGGCTCAAACGCTATTACCACGGGTCAGAGGCGGCCTGCAACCGTGTATTCTCTGCTGGCCGATTGCTGCTCCCCAACCGCCAGGAACAAGATGCAGGACTCGCTGGTGATAAGGGCACGGCAGCCTAGGCCGCTTACGCAGTAGTTCGTCATCGGCCCAAGGGGGGCTGGTGCAACTTGGTGCAACTTGGTGTAACTTGATGCAATCCACAGCTGCGGTGGATGATGTGGATTGTTTGCTTGGTGCTGGGCACCGGTCGCTTGGCGGGTGACGGACCGGGGCAGCGATGGAGAATGAGAAATGGAGACAACAAGAGGTGAGAAGGGCGAGGAAAAATGGCTTGGGATGTTTATATATCGGAGCAGCAATCCTGGATTCCACCTCTTTTCTATTTTTTTTTGGGCTGTATTTTTATTTTATTTTATTTTTCTTTGTATTTTGGCCTGTCGTTTGTGTGACTGACTGACTGACTGACTGGACTGACTCTTCATCCTCCTCCTCATCCTCTCGCTAATCACTTCATAAATAAATATATATAACGACTCCGTACCCACTCCCCCTGCCAAAAATCGCCAATCCCTCGTGTTGGTCTCCTAGTTTCAGCCGCAGCAGTGACTTCGTTCGCTCGAAATTCCTCTGCCGTGTTCAAATAAACCCACTCGCGCTCTCTCTCTCTTTTCTCTCTCTCTCCCTCTTTGATTCTCATCCCAGGTCTCTCTCAGTCTCTCTCTTTGTTTCCACGACACCAAATTATCCTCTTAACGACTACTCTCAAACACCTACGCCACACATCCCACGCCAAATCATGGGCAAAGGCGGTAGAATAGCGTGTATCTTCACGCCCTACCTCCTCACAATCGGCGCGCTTGTCTGCCTCATCCTCGTGGGCTTGGGCATGACAAAGACAAGCTCTCCCTTGAACAGCATATATTTCGTCAAGGTAAGCGATGGAAAATATAATAATTATATATTAAATTAAATTAAATAAAAATTATTAAAAACCTACCCCAATGATATATTTCTAACATGGTTCACAGGCGGACCTAAAAGACGCAGACTTCGACTCAGCAGGTCTACCGCAAGACCTTCTCTCCTTCACCAAGAGTCTCCAGCAAGCAGATGGCAAGGGCGACCTCCACGATTTCTACCTCATCGGCCTCTGGAACCACTGCTACGGCGAGTACGAGAACGGCCAATACAAGATCGTCAAATGCACAGATCGCAAGACAAAGTACTGGTTCAACCCAATCGCCGAATGGGATCTGGAAGGTTACATCAAGAACAAGGACGATGCCGATAAATTCCTCCCAGACAGTCTGGATAAGGGTCTCAGCGCTTACAAGAAGGTGGCTTCCTGGATGTTCATTGCCTTTGTCGTGACTGCTGCCGCTACCGGTGTCGAATTGCTGGTTGGTGTCTCTGCCATCTTTAGCAGATGGGGTAGTCTGGTCGTTACCATCGTGTCCGCTGTATGTTTTCTCTCCTCTCTCCTCCCCTCCCCTCTCTTCCACTATTGCACGCAAAAAGGGGAAAATAAAAATAAAAAAGAAATATAAATATAAACTCCTCGCTAACAAATTTCCCACCTCCAGGTCTCCTCCTTCTTCTTCTTCGCCACCGCCATCACCGCCACGGCAATGTACGCCGCCCTAACTGCCGCCGTAAACGCCTCCCTGAAACCCTACAACGTCCACGCATCCCTGGGTAAAAACATGTTCGCAATCCTCTGGCTTGGCGTCGCCTTCTCCCTCGCCTCCGGCGTCTTCTGGCTCTTCAGCGTCTGCTGCTGCTCAGGCCGCTCGCCATACAACCATAGCAACGGCGGCAGCAACGGCATGGGCGGCCGTCGCAACCGTGGCATCACCGCCGAGAAGACCCCGTATACCTACGAGCGCGTCTCGGATCCCTATGGTGGCGCCGGGAGTGGTGGTGCCGCGCCGTTTATGCCGACCGCGGCCGGTAATGGGCCGCCTGCTGGTGTGAGCGGGAGGGATACGGCATATGAGCCGTTCAGACATGATTCTCGCGCATAAATACTAAATAAATAAAGCGTGTGTGTGGGTGGGTGGGTGCGTGTGTGTGTGTGTGCACGCTGTGTGACGACGTGACGACGTTGTGTTGTCTTAGATTGATACCTTGAAACTCCCTCCCCCCTACGAATCCCCCTCCACCCCGAATATATGTATATACATATATTGTATGGGTGTTATGTATATATATGTGTGTGCGTTTTTTTATTCTACCTCACTTTGCCCAATTCTTCTTGAAGTATCTGTTTCTCGGTGTCCTGAACGAGGCAAGCGGAGGAAACGCCCACGTATATACATACATATATGTATACGTGTATACACATGATGTTCTCGTTTTAAATAAAGGTTTTTTTGTTCTACACAAACCCTCATGTGGCTAAAGAAATTAATGTCTTTTTTTTTTCCTTTTTATTATTTTCCTGTCCGCATCTTTCGCCTGTCTGTCGTGTGTTTTTTTACCTCGCCCGGTTCTGGTTTTTTTTATTTCGTTTTTATTTTTGCGCATCTATCTATTATCCGCCTTTTACTTATACTATACATGTCTTTATCTGGTTGTCATTTTTTTAACCGTATAAATACCTTTTTTTCGTTTTAAGGGTTTCCTTTTTCTTTTTTCTACAAACACAGATAGGGAGAGAGAAAGACTTACAGGGGACATAGAACGGATTGGAAATGGGAAAAAAATATATAAAAAATGAATGGTTGACCCTTCAATGACAAAAAAAATCTCTTCCTCCTTTCTCTCTCTCTCTCTCTCTCTTTCTCTCTCTCTCTCTCTCTGTGTGTGCGAGAGAAAGAGAGATAGATAGAAATTGCATAATCCAGCTTCGAGATGGCCTTTTTATCATGTAACAACTTTACCTGGAACGATATACCCACAATCCCTCATGGCAAGACAACCATTACGCAACAAACGCGAGATGGGAGAAGGAGGAAAGAAAATCTATATTGCATCTGTAAATAATAAATATATAGGAATACTTTGCAGTGGTTTTTTTATTTTATTTTATTTATTTTTTTTTTAAAAAAAATCTCCACCCTCTCTTAATGGGAACACACATTACGGAGTAAGGAGTTCTGCTGAGAGATAGTTATATATCAATTGTTTTCCTGTTGTAGAATTTTGTCTTTTGCTATTGCTTCTGGAATTTTAAGATGTATATGTCTATATATATATATATTATCAAAGAGATATATTCATTAGGTAAAACGTTCCATTTCTCTTTTGTTTACATAGCAGTAAGAGATTCAAAGTATATCAAGGTTCAGAACATGCTTTCACTAGTACAGACGGTACTTACCCCTTGAACCTTCTATTTAGAGAAAAGGAGAAAGAAAGTTTATAAAGTCAAACGCGACTCTGACTTATATAAATAATCACAGTATAACAGAATCTGATTGAAAAGGGTTTGTTTTTCTGTTTTCTTTGGTTTTTTTTCCCCCCAACAATTGGGGGGTCTGCAAAAGAACTGCTAAACTCTCTGGGAAGGAAAAAAAAATAAAAAATAAAGGAGATTGATTGATTCTATATCATTTATAGAAAAATCTAAAATCTTTATTTAAAATTTTGTTCATCAACGGAATCTTTAAAAGCGAAGGAAGAGGTATTATATAGTTCTATTTGGTTTCAGCTACTTTAGAGAACTCGTTTTCCTTCAGTGTTCACGATAAAGAACCGCAAGACATAGCAAAGATGTCAGTTGTATAGAGTCGTAGCAACTTGTGAAACAGATATTCGATTTCAGGAATCTGAAAGTTTGGCAAAAGCCTTTGTTGATCCCAATGATCGGCTCTGTCCTCATGGATAGTGCTTCATGAGAGGGTTCAAAAGGATTGCGGACAATGCCTCCCATTTTGCTTCTTTGATATATGCGGATATTCTACGAATCCTCTGCCGATGGCTGTGTGTGGTAATATCCTCTTCTCTGATCCCGATCAATTCACTTTTGACACTTTTCAAACCCGTGGTGTTATTTCTTCAACACGCAGCATCTCTCCCATGATCTGCTCAAAACCAAATCTTCAAGCGGTTCAACTAGTGCTCTGTTATCTCAAAAATAAATCTCACAATTCACTCTGGTTGAACGACGGATCACCTTGAATGAGCCTGTGCAGAAATTTACTGGCGACGCTTGGAGCTTGCTGCCCTGCGAAGTTTCCTATACTTCGCGAAAAAATTCAACCTGATGTTGATAGATCCCATCAAACCACCGCCCAGCCTGATATTTGCTCACTTCAACGTCTCCGACGATGTCAAAACCAACCCCTTACACTAACCTTCACAGTCCTTGAGATTCGTCTGGAAATGACTTGTCTAATTATTATTAAGGCAGTACTAATGATGATCCGAGGGTGTCTCAAACAAAGATAAAAAAAGACAAAGGGGCGAGGGAGGGGCACGGGAATAGCAAGACGGGGGAGGAAATACAACTCCAAACCACCTTGTTCATTGAACAAAGCCCCGTCATCTACACAAGAACAGCATCTACGCTGTTGAAATGCTAAGGCCCTGTAAACTCCAATCGCTCGTCAGCCGCTGCCCCAATCCGCATCACCCGCAGACAGGTACATTGGTTCGATTGATAGGCCTATTCACACTGCATCATGATATTTGTCCAGGAGCCTTATCTTCCTCGCAATATTCAGGGGGCAAATTTTTTGTATATCGATAATGGACTCATGTATCATGAAGCTCCTGTTTGGGCAGAAACCGATAACCCAGGACAATGATAGGATTTCTGGTCCTCAGTATGGGTACATCTAACCTCCGCAGACTGGCTGCTTACTTGTTCGTGCGTGGGAATGGAGCAGTCAAAGGATATCAGTGACGTAAAACTCGTACAACTTCAGGAACTGGGTGATCCGGCGGGAAGGATAGGGTTCACACTATGTTTGTCGCTGGCACCGGAGGTAACATCCCCCCAGATTAGTATTGCGCAGCTGCTGTCTCGGTTGTCGCAGGGTGAATGTAGGTAAGTGCTTCACAAAATCACACCTTAGGAACCCAAGCACTCTCGATTTTCCACTGGGTGGAACGACTCCTGTATAGAGCCCAAAATCGGCTCCATGCAGAACCGTACAACGGCTACTGGCAAAGGCGTTTGCTCGAAACATGCCCTCTCGTTCAAGGCGACAGGCCAAATAAAAAGGTTCCTGCGCTGTAGCCCTTTTTGTTTCCAAAGGCATTTTCAACGATAAAGGAATTTGCGGAAGGTCAAAAGTTTTTAATAGAAGGTAATCGAAAGTCCGGGGCTGTTTGATGATTTGAGGAGGTCTTAGGAAGGTCTAAAAAATTGCGCGGTTCTTCACTCTTCTCCTTATTCGGCCTCCATAATTTAAGCGAGCGGGTTGGCTAAACATTGCGTGCTCTGTCACGTCGTGTTCGGGGAACTACCGTCGCGGGGGCGACCATGACTCGTCGTAGGGCTTGGAAGATATTCCAAACCCAAAAACTAAAGCTGGTAATATAAAGAAGGGTAGATAGTGTAAGTTTTGCGATGGTGTCTGCAGTGTGTTGAAATCGTCGAGATCGGAACGCGGATTGAGAACGTATGTAATGCATTGTCTAGCAGGGAGAAGATGTACTGATATCGGGATAGGTATGCTGCAATGTATCTATATCGGCGGCCTTGATGGCAGCAGTGGAGCTATGAGGTGTATGTGGTGAATGGCCTGGAGGTGGTGGATGGTCTAACGAGCTGTATCCCGTTATTATGCCGTGTCTCTGATATTCGTCTGCTTATCATGACAGTTCAGAGATATTTATACTGGCCAAGAAAACAGCTTGGAGGAAAGCCATCAAGAGACGGAAAGAACAACTAGGGGTGTTTAAGGGCGTTGGTCATGGTTGTCATAGCTGAAAAACAACGTAAATTCGCTTCTCTTTTTACCCACTCTCTGGCAAAAATGGAAGAATATCTCAAACACCAGAGCACTCATACGTGTGAAAAAAGGGTATGCAAGTGACGGGCCAGGTCATACTCCCTAGACGGCCAGAGAGCTCTGTAAGAAAATGGGCACCCAGAATGGTCGTCTTCAATGAGAAGCAAAGCGAGTGTTGAAATCCAAGTTTGGCAAAGGTGGCCCAAGTGCCATGCCTGCGGTGATAAGAAAGAAAAATGGTTAACGAAATTAATGGATGGGATGATTGAAGTTCGTATGCCATTTTCATGATGGCTAGGGAATATCAATACCAATGCGGAGAGTATAAAACTTCCTGAGAAACTACCAAGAAAGTAAGCTTTAACCATGCAAGAAAGAAGGGAGAAAAGAAGAGAGAAAATTAATGAAGAAAAATATGGGCATTCGCTTTATCATTGTCATGATACTCATCTTTAGCACATGCTTTCCTCTTAACATTAATTCCCCTGTTTAATGATAAAAAATACATTCTTCTACTCTATCTGAAATATTTCATTAGAAAATGGAGATTGCTTTTGGACTTGCAATTTTGTCTATCAGAGCTTCCATCCCATCGAGTTCATGCCCTCTGGGTCCCCGAGAGGCGGAGGTCGAACAACACCATCTTCATCCACAGGAATCGGGTCCGCTTTGGAACCATCTCGCCGAAACCCGTAATCTGCTTGGAGTTTTGCAACATTGCGCGCAAAGATCTTAAAAGGGGTATTTGGAGATTTATACCACAGCTCTGGATCATTCGGATCTTTTACCTCATCTGGCTGCTTCCTCATTCTATTGTATAAATTCCAGAAGGGATTTTGAGGGGAGTCAGGCGGTCGGTGGAAAAACGTGTGGTGCGGGAGTCGAGATTTTGGCGGAGGTGAAATATACTTCTCTTGGCTTCTAAGCAAGCCCCGGTTATGTTCATTCCGCACTATGGGCGTGTCTAACTTTTCAGAGGATTTCCGGTGTGCTCCGCGACTACCTTCATGGTTACCCACATGGAAGCTGGAGTTCGAAGGAGAATTCTCGAGGTTATCACTATCAGTACCAGAGTCAATTTCTAGAGAAGTGCTGCGGGTCTGCTTCTTAGCTGCTGGAGCCACAGGAGAACTAGGGCTCCCTTGCACCGATTCAGCAATTCCATCCGACATGAGGTTGTTTTCATTTCCTGTGTCAATATCCTCACCGGTAAAGGAGGTTTCTTGCTCAGAAACGGAATGCGGGAAAGAGGTACGTGGGCCACCAAGTTCAACACTGGCAGTTTCATGACCTTCCAGCTCATCACTGGATTCAGTAAGATCATCCACCAGGTTGGTTTGGAGGCTGCTCAGCAAATCTCCGTTATTGGACTCGGGAATGCTCGGTTCCTGGCTATTGACTGCCTTGTCGTTTGATGACAATGCATGCACCACCGGATTTTCTTGGGCTGAAAGCTCCTGTTCATCGACTAGAAGACTGCTGCTAAAGGATCTTCTCCTGTGGTCCGGCGTCGGCGAAGTTTTATCCTCATTTTCTCTCTCGGCCATGACAAGCTCAAGGTCACGGGCAGTAAGATTACGTTTTCGACATCGTGGCTTCGTGACTTCCTTTTGGAAGTGACTCTCATAAGAAACGGTAGGGGAAGTTTTTCCAGGCTCGCGATGTTGTAGGATATGGGCCGGATATCGCACGATAAAATCGTCCCACAGAAATGATCGTTGCATGGATTTTTGATCACGTAGGCATTGTAGCTTGCTACATGCCTGTTTGAAATGGTCGAGGCTGCCAATGTAATCAGGATAAGTTTTCTTGAACCGATTGTATACGCCTTCTGTTTTTGATAGCGATACATCATTGCCGAAATAGGATTGGCGGCGCTCAGGACCAATTGGTCGATATTCCATTGGCTCTGCCATGTATGAGAATTTGTCCTGTCTGGGTGTTTGCGACTTGGATATTTTTGCCTGTTTAGCTGAATTGCTACTCTTCGGAGATATCTCACGCCTTTTACGTTTCCCGATAATGAGTGAGGTGGAGTTCACTTCTATCTGAGGCAGACTTAGATCAGCAGAGCTACTCAGCGGTTTATCAACGTTTATTGCTGTCCCTGGCGTGTGTACAGTTTTGGGTACGTCCAAATACTCCCAATGGGTGCTTTGCGTATATTCATCTAAATCAGACACTAGCTGTCTCTCTGCCATAGATTCGTCATCATCCATAGAACTACATTCCAAGAGGTTACGTCCCCTTGTGGATGCCAGGTGGGAGCTTTGGGCAGAGCTTTTCGTAGCTTCCTCGCTTGTACACGCAGAGGGCTCCGGATGAACATTTAAATGCCGGAAATCGTACGTTGAAGGGATGAGAGGATCCGAAGACACTTTGTTATATCTCTGGCTTGACTCTCTATCAACATTCGGGCTATGAGTGGTCATGCCCCGCTTACCCGCTTGCACATATGGAGTTTGTTCGACTTCGGTAAATGAAATTTTATTGGGAGGAGATGGTGAAGCTCCAGAGCTCGTGACCTCCTCGTCGTCAATCTCTCCATTACCTTGGCTCATGTTTCTCAAACAATCGGGGGCTTCTGTTTCCAACTCGGTTTCGATGCCTTCGTCCTCAATTGGCGCTGTGGTGTCAAAAGTTGATGGATTATGCAAGGTAGGGGAAATGTCAGATCCACACTCCAAGTCATTCTCGTTTTCGGCAGTTACAGTGCCTGTATTGTTCAAATCTTTGGTTGCGGAAAAAGTGCGGCTTAGGCGCGTATTCCCTAAATCTGGTGGACTGCTGTCTTGTGGAACAAGATGAGAAGAGGATGGCGACCGTGAGGTTGCGGGCCAGTCTGAGTCTGACAATTCCCTTTCTGGAGAGGACTTTAGTAGGTCAGTGTCAGAATTGTCCTCCTCATTTGTTGACTGAGGAGCTGGGTTTGCGCTAGAATTTTCCGTTGATGGCCTACGGCAGTGCATTTCATTCCACTTTTGCAAAAGATGTATCGGGACGTGTGCTTGTGGTGCCTGTTTTCCCGGCTCTGGAGGGACCCAGGACTCTTTCTTCTCGATTAGCTCTGCTTGATCCTTGGGAATTGTAACATCTCGGCGCCGAATCCGCGTCATATTCTTCCAAGGGTCTTCTCGGCCAGCCTCTATGTCGGTCTTCGGGCTATTGGCGGCCATCCCTCCATTCCCAGCCGTTGGTTTCGGCGTTTCTAGGGGGCTACGAGAACCTGGATCATCAACAGGTTTGGTGCGACTTTTTAGGGTTCCAACATCGGGCCGTGTCGGTTGCCTCATACCCCCACCTGTAGCCATATGACGGATATTTATATCCTTCCTCTGGTCATCACATATCACAGTTGTCGTTTCGCATTCCTTGCTGGAACTTGGGGATAATTTAGCATCGGAGATGCACTTGCGGGGAGTTCTTGCAACTAGGCTTTTCGATTGAGCTAGCGAATCCGCGCCACCATCGTCATTGCTATTTATTTTCTCGTCCAAAAAGGGAGCTTTCTCAAAAGATGGGAGTAACTGCGTCGCGAAACCAATCTGGTCAATATCCACGTGTATTTCGCGAGAGAGTGGCTTATGGCTTTTCCTTTGTTCGCCAGGTTCCTCCTGACCGGAGGGAATTGGTTGACTAGGACGTGCCGGCACTGGTTTCGAGGTGAGAGCGGAAAGTAATAATGAAGCATTCTTTTTAGGTGGTGCAGTGTCATTTCTGGGTGGCGCTCGGCTTTTTTTCATTCCCTGACAATTTAAAACCTGCGATTTAAATTGCTCTTCGCAGCTTAGAGGTGAGTTGGAAACACAGGCCTGGGATTCCAGAGATGACGCATCCGAGTCTGAATCCGAATCCGTGAATGCATCCACCTTCTGTGCTTCGCGATTCGGGGCAGCATGGCTATTGCGTTGGCTATTGTACTTTTTCGAACACCTCTGAGCCATGCTGGATATGCCCGAATGGCAAGTTATATCGACCGGCTTGCCAAAAACACCGCTTCCTTCACATCCCTCAACGCGGAAGTCCAGTATATAGAGAGTAATTTCAGGAGTATGAGTTCTAACATAGCTAATAACAATCTCGAATTCGTTGATCTTTATTAAGGCGCCCCTCGTATTTTTGTTCACCTGTTTCCTGGTCTTATTCCTGTATCTCTCAGTAGAATCTTTCGAAAAAATGCTAGATATGGTGGTGACAGAGTCGGACAGAGTACCCCGGATGGGTGCTGAAGCGGGAGACCACTATATAATGGGATATGTCAGCTAAAATCCATCGGCCCTCCTGTGGTCAAAATCCGAAAGCCTACCCGAGCCACCTGCGCAATTTTCTGATCCCTCACGAGAACTCGAAGATTACTATCATCATCCACCAGCTTCAACGGGTTGCGCAGGGCCAATTCGTCGGGTAGTGGCTGTCCCACCCATGAACATAACGCTGCTTCGACAAGAGGTACAATCCATGGTCTCAGGATCTCCATGTTGGAGCTGGATTGAGTCGTAGGGCATCACCAGTCCTTAACTCTTGCCAATTCATAGCGGGTGTAGTGGCTAGAGAACACTCAACATGGCCGAATACAGCCCGAGAGGTACCTGATCCGTGCAAATTTATTCTTCGCTGCCCAATAAGTCCCTTTCCACGGATCCATCGATG
This sequence comes from Emergomyces pasteurianus Ep9510, assembly GCA_001883825.1. NCBI lineage: Eukaryota > Fungi > Ascomycota > Eurotiomycetes > Onygenales > Ajellomycetaceae > Emergomyces > Emergomyces pasteurianus. The sequence goes on from LGRN01000045.1 coordinate 81,860, forward strand.
CTTTGAAAATTCCTAATCGGGCTAAATTACCTGATCCAGTCACGCGTTTCTCACCGCCTTGGCAGAATATGTCTTAGTCAGCTGGAGCCACTGACTAACCGCTTAACTAAGTGCGAACGGCGCTCTCTCATTGGGCCTTCAAAGTGAGGTCGTGAGCTTGGATCGTGACGTCCGTTGATGATCGACGGCGAGCTGGCAGACCAAGGCGGCAATGACTCCGGGAATGACCAACAACCGATTCTCCCCACCTCGATTTAGTTGCCTTGTACGTGTCCTTGGTCTTTGCATACCGTCATTATCTCCGTACTTCGGAGCAGAGTCGCGTTTCCTGACTGAAGCCAACCCCGGAGATGGGAATAACTTCTCTGCCCAAGCTTTGGCGATTCAAACCATGCACCATGCACGACGAGATGGTTTTGCTTCAGCAAACTGAAACGCTTTTTTGATAGCCCTTTCAGCAGTTTTTAGATTGTGTTGATGCTAGCATGTTGGCTATGGATATGGCTTCTCAAAAATCGCAGGGGAATTCAAGCCCCTCCGCTTCTTCGATATTTCTTCCACTTGGCCGCCCATCGCGACGGGGCTCGGTTGCGTCTATAACCTCACAGGCTGAACGGGAACATCGAAATGAAGCGTTGAATCAAATTCACAACGCTGCTTGTCAATCAGACGAGCTTACTGTTTTTTATGAACTTACCACTCCCCCTGCCCCTTCCTCCGCAACCGACAACAAGAGCTTGGTGGGAGATCTGCAAGGCGGTTTGAGCGGCCTCTACAATCGGTTTCGAGCCTCCGTAGGTGGTGTTAAAGAAATGGTCGGGGGCTCTTCAAAGTTACCTGACATAACACCAACAGAAACGCCAGTAGTTAGGAGCCCTAACACATCGTCGTTTCCCTCTAATGTGGCGGGACAGCTTGGTACGGATGCGCAACCCTCTCTTACGAACTCGGCTCAAGCATCCAAATCCCAGTCTCCAGTTCTGGGCGCTTTTCCTCCAATACAAGAAGTTACTACAAATCAATCCACAGGGAAATCGTCAAGATTGTCCTCCAAGGCTGGGAGTGTATCGTCGAAGGCTTCAGGACAAATTGGCGGACTGCTGAAATCCCCTATAGCCCCTTTAACGAAGACAACATCAGGGAAGGCAGATCCGACAGTGACTGAAGTAAATGTGAACGCGATGAAGGATGTTCCGTTTCACAACAGAAGCGGTTCAGGAAGCATCGCGTTGGGTATAGCGCAGAATGTCGATTCTGCCAGTTCAGAGAGACGGGAAAGTTCGCTTCACACTACGACAAGCCAGTCACAACCACAGCAAGAGTCTGCACCCAGTCGACCGTCGTATTCACCCGTTTTGATAGCGAGGCATAACAGCAATGAACCTTTTCGGGAGGGCCGATTGCCGGAAAGCGTTAACATCGACCGCGCATCGTCGCCAATGTTACATTCTGCACTTGGAGATCGCCACGGCCTAGCTCTAGCTGAACTCGATACATCCTTCTCAAGATCCGCTTGGAGAGCTTCAATTGACGGAACGCATGATACACAACCCTCACGTAGAGATAGCCAACCCGGACACTCTAATAAATCGATCTCGAATGATCATTCCCCAGCTCCGACTTCAGTCACGAACAGTGTTTCAAAACTCTCAACCACAGACAGTTCCACCCACGAAGGCAGAACACCTACAACACTAGCAACTTCGCTAACCATGACGGACAAAGAACCACCATCCGCGCACTCATCCAAGGCCTCTTTCAAGGAGCGCCAAGTAAAGACTACGCCCAAAATTAGCCAATCACGCCTTCCTGGGTTCGGACCCTCAAGGATGTCGTCCTCAGAGTCAAATGAGCATCATGGCTCCGCGTCCAACCCTTCGCATATTTCGTTTCGCACCGATGATCCGAGTCCTGCTGCCCAAGCAAGAAAACGACCACCCATTCAGTCAAGGCAAGAGGTGCCGCCATTCCGAAACAAGCTTCTCAGCAGAGAATTTTGGATGCGTGATGAAAATGCCAAAGATTGTTTCCACTGTGGAGAACCCTTTTCTACTTTTCGAAGGAAACACCATTGTCGTACATGTGGCCAGATCTTCGATGCAAAGTGCACGTCTCTCATAACGGGGACGGATTTCGGGCATTCCGGTTCAATACGAGTATGCAGGCCTTGTGAAAGCAAGATTATCGCATACCAAGACGATTCGTCAGACATATCGGGAGATGACATGAGTCCCATTATAATAAATACGCGGAGCCCCGATGCTATCTCCAATGGAAATATTTCTCGCTTGAGCATAGCAGACGACGACGCCTCCTCTATTGTATCTCAATCTGTTGACCATGTGCTGAAGACTCCCACCATGGCCATTCCTGCAACTCGACGTACCGGTGATGGCAATAATCGGCGTTCTGCCATCCTTGAGTTTAATTCCGATCGCCAACTCACGAGACCCTCTTCGTCAAGATCGCTAAAATCGTCAATCAACGGACGCTCGCACTCCATTAGTCATAAGCGCCATCATTCCCGCCATCAATTTATTCGCGGCTTCAAGTCCTATCACGAAGATAGAGCTCCATTCCAGCGCCGAGCTGCAGAGGATATGAGCGGGGTATCCAGACTTCCGGCTTTCCACCGGGATAACATTATTGACCCAGATCTGGCCCAGTACCTGTCGGATGATGCCTCAAGCGGTGATGAACAATCCAACTTATTTGCGGTTGTTTCAGATGGCGCTCTCTCTAAAAGTGGTGGCGAAAGTGAGAAAGCATCTTTCGGTGGCCTTCTTGCAGCCGTCAGAAAAGGTCGTTCACGTTTGGGTGACAGACCGGGAATCCAAGGATTGTACCCGTCTCGCGATGGGGATGATACGAGCGTCAGTAGTTCGAGGGCGGTTAATCTGCCTCGTTCTGGGCGTCGACGTAATTTGAGTGTCGCGAGTAGCATCCACCAGCACATATCTCCACGCCCTTCGAAAGATAGCCAGCCCATTTACTTCCACCATGATCATCCCTACCCATCCCTATCTCTACAAGGTCAACCAGCTTCCGCGGGTTTCAAGATGACCAGAAGCTCCTCAATGAAAGGTGCTGGTGCACCAACGATTGAACTCAATCGAGCGAGCTTGGATCACGTTCGCAAACTCCTTCGACAACTTCTAAAAGATGCCCTTATTCCCCATTCTAGTTCTTGGGAAACTGCTCTATTACCAATCCTTCTTAAAGCCACGGACGATGTAGATCCTAATGTTCAGCAAGGTGACGCCATGGATATCCGCCACTATGTGAAACTGAAGAAGATACCTGGGGGCCGCCCTGGGGATACATCATACGTGTCTGGTCTAGTTTTTACGAAAAACTTAGCTTTGAAAAGTATGCCGCGAAGCATTTCCCGACCGAATATTCTTATCATTACGTTTCCGCTTGAATATGCCCGCCAGCAGCAGCATTTCATGAGCCTAGAACCTGTCATTCGTCAAGAACGCGAATTTCTCGAGAACCTGGTCAATAGGATAGCGTCGCTAAATCCCAATCTTCTCCTTGTTGAAAAAAATGTTTCTGGACTTGCCCTTCAGCTCTTAGAAACGGCAAATATTGCCACGGCCTACAATGTTAAGCCTTCGGTAATTGAGGCTGTTTCGAGGTGCACTCAGACTAGGATTATCACTTCCATGGACAGATTGGCCACGAATCCATCACATCCTGGCCAATGTGGCAGTTTCGATCTTAAAACATATGTCCATAAAAACCGCAAGAAGACATACATGTACATATCTGGCTGTCCCAAAGAATTGGGTTGTACGATTGTCCTACGCGGCGCGGAAAGTGATCTTCTCATGAAGATTAAAAGGATTACAGAATTCATGGTGTATGTCGTATACAATTTAAAATTAGAAACCTGCCTCATGAGGGACGAGTTCGCGAAAATACCCTCCTCGTCTCCGGATACAATATCAACTTCAAAAACGAGCACCACCTCTAGCATCACGGACAGCACTGGGCAACGCAGCAGTTTGAGCATCGAAGCACGCGATCTCCACTCCCCAACCAGCTCCCAGTCAGTTATTACTGACGGAACAAAACTCAGGGATGAACACGTCTCGCCCCAAGGCTCGGTTTCTGTAACTGACACTGCAACGAACGCATCTAGTGGGGAATTCGAAAGCAATAACACCAATTCCACCACCGAGCCTGCTCTCTATGAGGATATGGTCGAGAAGCATCAAACAAAAATACTCTCCGCATCCCCTTTCGTAAAATTCATGCCTCCCTACCTTCTCATGCGTGCGAGAGAACATGAGCGACAGCTTGCGTATCTAAAACGTCTCCGTGACCAGGACTTCTCAACTGAGCAGTTAAGTGACGACAAAGTCAAATCCCAAAAATTCGTTCTCATTACTCCCGAGATGATCCACGAGTCTCTTTCTGGTGCCTCGACCAAAGTAAAGGAAGTACTCCATGCCGTTCACGATGCAGAATATGACAGAGCTCTACACAACTACCAAACGCAAAAGAGGCAGTGGGAAGCCTATATCTCTGGAAACGGCAACTTGTTTGATCCTTATGCCCATCAAAATATTGTCGTGCTCCATAGCCTGGTTTGTACAACAACCTCCGTTCCATGTTCCGGACCAGACATATTTGCTCTTGGATTTTACAATGAGCATGAATCAGACAAGATATTTGAAGCGGATTTCACACTCGGTCAGTATGTCGAGGAACTTTGCTTGAGCGCGAATGACATCTGCGATGTCAATGGTTGTGACGAACGGATGTTTAGCCATCATCGACAATATGTACATGGTGAAGCCCAGGTTACTGTTATTGTGCAGCCATATCCGTCCAAGCTTCGCGGATTGCAGGATGTAATTTTAATGTGGAGTTGTTGCAAAATCTGCGGCAACGAAACACCAGCCATTCCAATGTCAGAAAGCACTTGGAGATATTCTTTTGGAAAATATCTTGAACTGTCATTTTGGTGCGGTAACCTGCAGGCACGTGCTGGTGTCTGTCCGCATGACTTACATCGCGATCATCTTCGATATTTTGGCTTCAAAGATGTGGCGATTCGCATCCATTATGACCCCATCAACTTGCTTGAAATCATTGTGCCACGACCCCGAGTTACATGGAAGGTTGATAAAGATCTCAGACTCCGAAACGAAATATATACTCAGGCCGAAAAGCGATTAAATCGATTCATGTTATCCGTTAAGTCCAGATTGAAAAGTATAAATGTCGACAGTGTCATCCCAGAAATGGCTGAGGATTGCAAGCAGGAAATCGAAGCACTCACGAAACGGGCGAATGATGAGCATTTAGCCCTCATTAAACAACATCAAGAACTGTACATGAACTCTCGGTACTGGGAAATAGTTCCTCTGAATAGGGTAATTCATGCGACACAAGAGAAAGCCGTGGAATGGGATGCGACGTTCGCAGAATTTGAACGGAATTTCTTTCCCTCCGAAAAGGACATCCGGCGATTGGCAACATTACAACTCAAAAAGATATTCCTTGACAGGGATGTTTCTGTTACCTCTTTCGCATCAGCTGACGAGACGGTAGCAACAACTCCCACTGAGGCAGAGGAGGCCGATGGAACAACAGTTTCTCCAATGGAAGAAAGCCCAAAATTGGCGAGAAGGATGACTTTATCCCCTCAAGAGGCCAAGAGTGTTCTCGCTTCCGTAGTGGAAGAGCATTCAGGCAAACTTAATAGGGATAATGACAGTCCTGAAAAACTTCATTCCCCAACCATTCCACAAGTCGAGAAGCATGAATCAGTGAAGTTCCCGGAGAGAGGAATAGCCTCCGAAGATGTTCGACACTTAGACTTGGCTATCCCACCTTATCTTGAGGAGAAAATATCCAGTACCCCTCAAATTGAGCCCATCCGCCAGCCTTTAGCTGAAATTAATGCTGAAGCTCACCATACAGCTGGCGCACCGCCTCCAAGTGAGAATGACACTACTGCTTCTGTCCCGGAACTACATTTACCTGATGCAAAAGATGAATTTGAAGCCAAAACTGGCGGCAAACGGCCCAGCGAAGATTATACCGAGCAGTCTACTATGCGCGCACCTCAAACAACCAGACCCTCCAGCATTCCCAGGCCGGCAGAGAGATCGACTCGCAAAGGCCCTTACGGAAAATCCCCTCCTTTACTCAGAGCGCAGTCGCAACCGAGTCATATTCCAAACGACAAAAACAATGGGATTGGAATGCAACCCCCGCAAAGGTCCGCAACTGGGGGTTCGAGCCCCAAAAAGGTCGAGAAGCAAATAGAACCAAGCAATGGCTCAAAAACTAAAGGAAGTGAGAAGAGACTCTCGGAGCGGCTAGGTTTGTCGTCTTTAAAAACTAATAAACTCACTTCTGGCCATCACTCCCTGATACCGCGCTCTGTGCAAGCCAGAAGCTCGCGGGTTTCAAATCTTGCAAAACACTTCGAACAACTCAGTCGGGAATTTGAAAAAGAGCGTCTGAGAGAACGCCAACAGCGGGCATTGCAAAGGAAACAGTCTCGCGCGTATCCTGCGGCTTCTTCGAACCCCATTGTTGAAGTTTACAAAAACGTGAGAGATGCAGTTGAGGAGCGGGACCCATCCGACGAGGATTACTTATCAAGCCAACCCTCTGCTGCTGCTTCAAAGGAATCAACCACATTGATGAGCGAAATAGCGAAACCTGCTCAGCCTGAAGAATCACAAGCAGAGGTCAAACAACAATCTGAGGAAACTCTCAGAAAATCAGAAGAAAGCGTCAATGAAGCTATTCAAGCTCCATCTGACGCAGAGGGCGACGGGGGAGGCGAAGATGAGCACAGTGACGTAGAAAGGAGCTTGCTAGACGAGCTTCAGATAGTTGACTCCGCGGAAGATACATATAAACTGTCGCCTGATGAGCTTGATTTAAAGGAGCTGCCAAAATATGAACGGAACTCGCTGCTTAAAGTGCTAACAAACTTCTGGGCTGAACGCTCGGCCAGCGGCTGGGCTCCTCTCGAATACCCTCTCAGCGATTCCGACCACGTTTTCGCAGATTGCGATATCATTGTTCGAGAGGATGAACCAAGCTCCCTGATTGCTTTCGCTCTGGACTCTGAGGACTACAAGAATAAACTTTGGAGTATCCAAGAGCACGACGAAATAATCGAAGTCAAACCCGCCGATGGGCGTCGCCAGCCAGAAGTCGAACAATCACTGCTGAGAGAGACGGGAACGCATCTCAAGTACCAATTCCAAGAAGGCCAGACAAAGATGCTTTGTAAAGTTTTTTATGCCGAACAATTCGATGCACTCCGAAGGAAGTGCGGTGTCTCTGACCGTATTGTGGGGTCACTATCCCGTTGCATGAAATGGGATTCCAGGGGTGGGAAAACAAAGTCACTCTTCCTCAAAACCCTAGACGATCGGTTCATACTCAAATCACTTTCAACCATCGAAACCCAGGCCTTCTTAAAATTTGCTCCTGCATACTTCCAAATCATGTCCGAAGCTCTATTTCATGAACTACCCTCCGCCATCGCAAAGATGTTTGGCTTCTACCAAGTAATCATCAAAAACCCCGTCACTGGTGTGGACTTCAACTGGTTCCTCCTCCTCATGGAGAACCTGTTCTACGACCGGAACCCAACACGGATCTTCGACCTAAAGGGTTCAATGCGTAATCGAAAAGTACAAAGCACAGGCGAGCGTAACGAAGTCCTCCTGGACGAGAACATGGTTGAATTCATCTACGAGAGTCCCCTGTTCACTCGGGAACACTCCAAAAAGCTCCTGAGCCAGAGCGTGTGGAATGATACTTTATTCCTCGCCCGACAGAACGTCATGGACTACTCACTTATGATCGCTATTGATGAAAACCGCCAGGAACTTGTCGTCGGCATCATCGATTGCATCCGTACGTATACTTGGGATAAGAAATTGGAGTCATGGATCAAGGATCGCGGATTTGCTGGAGGTGGGAAGAATAGGCCGACCGTCACCAGCCCGAAGGAGTACAAAAGTCGTTTCCGAGAGGCGATGGCTAGATATGTATTGCATGCTCCGAAGTGAGTATATATTCTAGGATATTCAACCTGTGTGGTGGTAGCCCTTGTACGAGAGTGATTATGACTAACGAATTGAATAACCAAACTAGTTCTTGGCATCAATTCCAAACCACGTACATGGATAAGCGAAGCCTGAGACTCAAGAGTCTTGAGCGTGAGCGTGAGCGCGATCGTGAGCGAGATACCTTCGAAGTTAGCAGGGAAGAAAATATCGACTTAGGAGAAGGAATTTATTAAAATACAAAACCCGTCCTTCTCTCCTTACCCGCCAAGCCAACCATATCCTCCCCGGTGTTTCTTCGATACGGATATCATCTACGACAATTCCCTTCTGCTCTATTTCTCCCCGCTACCCCACACGCTTATAATTGAAAAGGATGACGACTGCCTTATATGACCGCCTACGATTTTGACGAACTACCCGTGAAGCATGAAATTATGTCGCTAAAATTGAATGAACCATAAGTTCTCTCTATGCATGCGTAATGAAATAATATTAATGCAGACATCCCGCTTATCGTGCCCACAATAAAAAAAAAAGAAATGGAAATAACAATGCAAGCTATAACAATCCATAATCGACATACTTCCCCATACTGTACCTACTCAGCCTGATTTAAATATGATGCCCCAAGTTTTCCTTTACACTTGCTCTTGTAGCCAACCCTTTTTTTTGAATTCCATTTTTTCCGTTTCCTTCGGCTTTAAGTAGGAGTATAAATTCCCTTGGATAAACCCCCCCTTTTTTTGTGCATGGTACCGTGCCGTGTCAAACCCAACAAGTTTGGAAATGTTGTTTTCCTACTATATGTATACAGTCATATCTCAAAATAAACGAAATGCTGGCTCTTCTCCCCTTTTTCATCCCTTTTTTTTTTGGACCTTGAGTGCAGGTAACCGCCAAAGTTACTCCTCGCGAACTGAGAGAGATGAAAAGACGACCTGAACCTACTAGCCCTCACGAACATATGTATGTACATATGTAACTCCCTTCTCCTATCTATAAGATATAAAATAAAACAGGGAAAAAGCGAAGAAAAAGAAGAAGTAAAAGAGAAGAAAGAAAAAATATCATCCAGAACCAAAAATTTTCATTAATTAGGTTTTTTTTCTTTTCATTTTTATACCTTAAACCTGGTCATAAATAAGAAAGACAATCCAATCCAAAGGGCAAAAAAAAAAAAATAACATCATCCGTCATAAAAACCAAATAGCAGCTAAACAACAACTCAACCAACCCGCCTGCCCCGTCCCCTCCCCCCAAAAAGAAAGACTCCTCCTCACATCCCCTTCCACAAACATATTTTTCACAGAAAAAACCCCCCCACCACTTTTCCGTTTACTTTTTACTTTTCTTCCCCCCCCCCCCCCCCCCCCCCCCCCCCCACCCAATAACAACAACAACGAACAAACACACTCACTTCACCCACTTACAGACAACACACAGACAAGGCAAGACAAGACAACACAAGACAAGCCAACCTTACCCGCCTCTTCACGCCCCCACAAGCCCCAAATTCTTCGGATCCGCCGGAACCACACGAATAGTATTCGTATGGCCCATCCCACCCCTCCACCCTTGCACGCAGACAACCGAGTCACCGGCGGACAGCACCTTGTGCTCGATGGCCTTGGCGATGCCGAACTTGAGCCGGTTGTCGACGTCCTCTTGCCAGTTCTTCTGGTTGAAGTCGGGTTTCTTTTCCGGGAAAATGAACGGGTAGACGCCGCGGTAGAGGTGGGAATACTGGGTGGTAAATTTTTGTAAGCAGGGGGATGGGGGAGGTTGGTTGTAGAACGGAGGGGGGCAGGGGGAAGGGGGAGGGGGAGGGGGAGGAACTTACGCGGGCAGCTATTTCGTTGCGGGTTACCATTATGATGGGGCAGATGGGGCGGTATTTGGAGAGGAGGCGGGCGGAATGGCCACTGTAAGGGTAAGGTTTAATGTAAGTTATCTGATTCTGAAGGAGTTGCAGGGGAAAGTTGTGTGGGGGGGGGGGGGGTTGACCGGGGTTCATCCCCTTACCTAGTCGTCAAAACCAAAATAGCCCCAGCATTCAATTCCAAACTAGCAGAAACAGCAGCCATAGCAATGGACTCGACGGTATCCATAGGTCGCGGCGCCAGGTTCCGCAACTCGTCAAAGACATTGACATATGGAATCGCAACCTCCGCGATCAGACACGTCTCATGCATCATCATGACAGCCTCTTTGGGATAATCGCCCTTGGCCGTTTCCCCAGACAACATGACGCAGTCCGCACCATCCTGGACCGCATTGGCGACATCCGACACCTCCGCACGTGTCGGGCGCGGGTTATATGTCATCGACTCGAGCATCTGCGTCGCGCAAATGACCGGCTTGCCCTTAATGTTGCACTTGGCAATCATCATCTTCTGTGCGATGAAGACCTTCGCCGCTGGGATTTCGATACCCAGATCCCCGCGCGCGACCATGACGCCGTCGGTCTCCTCGAGGATCTCATCGAAGTTGTTCACGCCCTGTTCGTTCTCGATTTTGGCAATGATTTGGATTTCCCTGCCTTCTTGGCCCAGGACGGCGCGGATGTCGCGGATGTCGGAGGCGCGGCGGATGAAGGAGGCAAAGACCATGTCGACCTTGTTCTTCACACCGAAGCGGAGGTCGGCCTTGTCCTTCTCGGAGAGAGCGGGGAGGTCGATGTCCGTGCCGGGTAGGTTGACACCCTTTTTGGAGGAGATGACACCATTGTTCAGACACCTGGCGCGCAGGGAATGCTCGTCTATGATCTCAAGGACTTCGAAGGAGAGAATGCCGTCATCCACGTATATGAGTTTGCCTTTCTCAATCACCTTGGTGATGTTCTTGTAGTCGACGTATCTAAATTATTGTTTATAAAAAGGATTAGCCAGCTTCTCTGGGGGTTCCTATAGTAGCCTATAAGAAACGGGTTTGGTTGGAGGCAACTCAACAGGAAATTGAGATCACTCTTCTCCGCATAATCGTCATGAGACGTAATAATCAACTCCGTGCCTTCCGATATTTTGATATCCTTGCCACCCACTGTTTTTCCGGTTCGAATCTCCGGTCCTTTCTATGCAATTGCGAGATATAAAAAGCGTTGTCAGCTCCAAATTCATCGCGACAAGTTGTGAATACAATAATATTAAGAGGAGTTCGCCTTACGGTATCCAAGGCAATGGCAAGGGGACGCCCTTCCTGGAGTCTTTCAGCCTCTCTAGCATTATCGACTACGGATTGATGGTACTGGAACAGGACGAAGTCCGATCAATTAGCTGTTTGAAAGAAAAACGGGGTATGATAAAGCATCCAATCACCTCATAATCGCCATGGGAAAAGTTCATGCGAACAACATTGAGACCAGCTAGAAGGGAGGTATATAAAAGTCAGTCTCCGCATTTTTTTCAAACCCGGGGCAGCCAGTGACAAACCGACCTTTGCGAAGGATATTGATCTTCTCAGTGGAATTAGTTTTAGGACCTGTATAAAGCAGAAACGAATCACAATGTTAGCTTAGTTCCTATTATAGTACTTTAAAAAGAAAATATAAAATATAAAATATAAAATATAAAATATAAAATATAAAATATAAAATTAAAATTAAAATTAAAAAAATAAAACAAGAGTATATCTTCAAACAAAAAAGGAGGGGGTTTCAAAAAAGCAAAAAGACGTACCAATGGTACCGATGATGGAGGTACGGCGGAAGTTTGCGTAGTTGGCGATATTCTCTCCCCTCAGCGGCTTATAGTCGCACTGGAGCTTGGACATCCATTCCAGCTTACTTCTGCTCGTGAGATGATCGAGGGAGTTCGCCATTCTGGTGGCGGGTTGTTGCTGTTGACCTTGTAGCGAGGCCACGGTTGAAGTTGGTGGGAGAGAGGCAGCGGGAGAGACAAGAGAACAAGAGGCAGAGATAGTGGGGTATTATACCTCCCAGCAAGCTTATTCTTGCTTCCCAAATTTTTGCACTTGGACAGGGCGGAGCTAGTTAGGTCAGGCTGATCCTGGGATGTTTGTTGAAGCTGCCGTCTGTCCCTAAGCTGGGTGCCGATTGGTGATTCCACGACAAGGGCTAGTAGCGAGTTAGCGATGATGAATGAATGATGTTAGTTGGTTGTTGTTAAATAACTTAGTCCTGCACGTCAGCATAAACACAACAAATCGAACCAGACAGACAGGACACAAGGGAAGACGGCTGCAACTCGCGCACTAAATACTACAGCAAGGAGATGGCGGAAGAGAGCTCACCGAGATGGTGCTTCTATTTTCTCCACCAGCCCCGTCTATTTACGATTGAGTATTTCTTTTATTTTAGCTTATGGATAAGTAGTTTCATTTCTAGTTAGCTAGGGCTGGCCGTTAGCTAGTAGTTTAGTCTCTGCGAATCCCACAGTCCAACAGATAAGTACAGCAGTAGTAACTAGGGAATTAGGATGCAGCGGAGATTACGGAGTATATATATATATATATAAATATTTTTTCATTCTTTTTAGTTTACAGGAATGAGAGGAGAATAAAACTGGAATTGGGAGAAAACTGGGGAGTTGAATATCTTCATCGATAAAAAGAAAAGGACCACACAAATGTTCTAGTTACCGTCAATCATTAGTACTACATAAAAACTCCCATCACTCCCTTGGAAAGCTGTTTCTTATCAGGAAAGGAATAAACAAAATGCTTAAAATTAATAATAATAATAGTAATAGTAATAGTAATAACATCATCCACCACTCTCTCCGGAATTCGCTCCGGACCCCGTGGCATCGCATTGTTCTGTCGCATTCCCCGTTGCAGCTGCGGGAATATTACTAGCAGCTAACTGCACCTGCCCTCACACTCACCCACTGCACAAGATTAGATATTCATTTATTTTACAATATGAATGAATGTAATAGAAGTCCAGCAAACATTTCAACAGCAATAAAAACAACGAAAAAAGAAAGATAACAGCTTGAAACCTTTGAATTTTTTCATGTAGCCCAGTAGTGGGCCTTCTGACCCCTGATTGGCTGAAAATCGGGGCCAGCTTATCGATGTGCCGGAGATACATTTCTCCGCAATCAACCTTAAATAGTTAACTAACTTAGTTAACTTAACGTAATCCACCACCGAGCGAAACAGCCCCCCGAGCGAAACAGCCCCCCGAGCGAAACAGCAAAACCACCGTAGCTCAACTAATTAGATTTAAACCCGAAATATCTACACCCACTACCCTCTAATTACATTAGATTAAATTACACTAGGACTAGAACATGTTGTTCTTCTATGTCTGAGAATGTTATAATTGCTGCAGTGTTGTGACGCTTGTATACATGATCTATGCTCAGAGACTGTTGATTTAAGAGATTAAATGATAAGCTGTTTAACAGACTTAGTAGTTAAAATAATAAGATTCTAAGCTTCTTCTCTAGTTAGATCTCTTTTACATAGAATCCTGTATATAGATCTCTTGTGTTTTTGCTTTTCTTTCTCATTGATATTGAATATATTTGTAGTGCCTAGGAACCTCGGGCGCAGGCACCTAACCACTCGACCAAAAAGATCACACAACAGTAATAGCCACCACTATTACTTGCGCCCGAACCCTATATATAGCTATACCCCCCGGGGAATACCGCTGTGGCATGACATTAAAGCTAACATCAAGTCTTCAGTCATCTGAAAGCCCGTCAAACCAGTCTTTCTGTAGATTCTGACCCTTGAGGATAATATAGAGAGGTAGGGCTTA
>LGRN01000450.1:0-22176 GCA_001883825.1 Emergomyces pasteurianus Ep9510
CGAGTTCTCATATATGTCCTGCCACGCAAAATAGAACGGCGCTAGTGTGGGATATCGAGCCTCGATTATGTCCTCATCGACGTGAATCTCGTCAGGTGGGTTGTGACCTTGTGTCATACCAGAGATACGATGTTTGCCAGTCTGGGCACAATCGATAATGATATTGACCCTCTCTTTTTTGTGGCTCCACTCCGCGTCTCTGATCAACCACTGTGGAAATATCAACAGTACTATTGATGTCACCGCAGTTAACGACTCTCAGTCGTAGTCCATATGCAGTTTCTAGGAAAAGGCGTTCTTCGCTCGAACGTTTCCATGAAACAAACAATTTTATCAGTCGCGCGATCGCATGCGTACATTTCCACAGAAACGTCTTTAAAAAGGTTGTCCATTTCAGCAGATATGATGTAACAGGGTGATATGGATAAGAGCTTTTGGAGTTTTCTGGATTCGGGCGGGCCTTGCTGAGACTGCCGCTCCTTGGATCTTGCGAGAGCTTGCTTCCGTGGTCTTTAACAGAAAATGAGTTCGATGGCAGACCGGGGTCGGACGGTTGAACGGACCAGGAACCGACTGCTGTCTGTCTCTGGTATATAAATATCCGTAAAGGCTGTAGTGGAGTTGTCATAGCTGAGGTTGTTTGACAGCCTGAACTGGAGTTTCGCCTGTTAGCAGAATGCAAGTGCCCTGGGCAGGAGTACTGGTAAAGCGCTCTGCATTTCATGAAAGACCCTCATCTTATGAAGCCAAACGCCAATTTGAGTCCTGTGAGCACTTAAGGCAAATACGGCAGCCGTGAATATCGATATGACTGTAAAGATGCTTCTCAATCGTAAGTTGCTGTCGGTGGCTTTGCAAGGACGTTTTCAAAACGACAGGAAATCATTTTTCATCAACCACTCCTCACAGGACTGAAACTAGATCTAACTACACAATAGAGTCCCAGGAAGCCTTGAGCTCCCAGTCACTCTTTTGACGGCCCTAGGATCGCATACTAGATCCCCGGATCACAATACCTGCTCCTGGGAACTGCAGACGCCCTAGGAGCAGCGCTGTAGTACCCAGGAGCGGGTATTCTCGTGCCAAGGAGCTCTACCTCTATCTTGAAGTCCTGTCGAGCGGATCGGCGTTTCGGTAAAGGCGGAAGAAAGGGGGGAGGGGTGCTGGCCTTGAGTGGGATGCACACGATACAGGTTAAAACGGGGGCTGGGACCAACTCCTGGAGAGGAGCCCTCGATCCAAACCCGACCTACGCCATTTTCCCTTGCCGAGCTGTCTACTCCGTATGTACAGCACTTATCCAAGCCGCTGACGCCACTTCACTGTATCTCGGGATCCAGCCAAGATAGTCTAGATCCACCCCATCGTTGCCAATCTGGGATAGAGAGACGCTCCAGGTACATTATTGGTCAACATATGACAAGAAGCCCCACAAAGGTGGACCCAGCTGGTCGATCAGTTTGCTCGAATGTTCCAGGGCGGAGAGGCGGCTATATTTAAGATGCAGGAGGTGGGCACATCGTCGATAGCACTACTTTTTCCAAGGGCCATGGACGAAACAACCCGCGGACGCTTAGCCCAGGCTATCCGGGATGCATTCACGTCCTCCGGTATAGATCATAATGAAGATTATATTGATTCCTTGATTTCTAAAGTCGACGATGATGGTACGTGGATCTATTAGGAAATTGTCACCTGACCTAAATTCGAAACCAGCTTGCCTGATTGAATGATCCAATGTTGCTCAAATTTTACCATGTGAGATATTTCTTGGGCTCCAAGGGCCTAGCTTAGTAACCACGAGCGCCCACGTTTATGTTGACATGTCACCTGAGCTCAACAGAATGAACGCATCAGTCTGTATCAATGTCCGATACTGACTCTTCTTTTGTGTAGTAATTGTGCTCAGTAGTAAGACGATGAACATCTTCTGCATGTCTGCGAAGATGCATTTCATGTAGGAGATCCTCATTACACATGTGACATCTCCGATCCTCCAAGTGCTTTTCTTGAAAGTGTCGCAAAGTTGATTTGTATTCGCTGTACTTGTGTGTTCGATGATGAACAGACAGCAGGTTATTGCCGTAACATTGAAAGCATCGTCGAGTTTTTTTGGCCTTCCGGATATAGTTTCCTGCATTCTCCAGAAGCAACTGTTCCTTTGATATTTTAGGAGAGATCGAGGCTATTTTTGTTGTTCGCCCTTCCATCGCCATGTGCTCTTCGTCGGGTTCATTGCTTGGAGCCGGCCGTTTACGTCGTCCACGCAGTGGCCCGCCTTCAAGGTGACAACAACATTGCGAGATGGCAGCGACAGCAGCATTTCGTCTCCGCCACTCTGCCTCCAATGAATGGGACGTTGGCCAAGTCAACAATTTTTCGAGAAGATCAATCTGCTCTGGCTGCATACTGTCTGTTCGCAATACGTTTTTCGCTTCCTCGTCGTCGATAGCCGCTCCAGAGAGCTGTCGGTCAATGTCTATATTCGCCTGTTTACAGTCAAACTCCTTTCGAACTTTCTGTCTCAGTGCCCTCTCTAGTCGGCCAAAAGTGTTGAGTTTTCGCGTGCGAGCTTGTCACGTCGCAGTCGCATCTGCTCACTCGGATCATAAATGCAAGTTTCAGCTTGCTCATCTAATCGACGGGCCGCTTCGACATACTCTGGATGCTCACGGATCGACGCTCGTTGCTCAGGAGTCAAGTGTCGAGGCCGCCTGGTATCAATCCACCTGCTCATGCGGGTGATTGCACGCATGAGAGATTTGTTGGATTGGCGGCCGTTCATCACATTTTGCATGTCTGTGTCAACATGTCACGGAAGGTAGTGATTAAGGAAAGTGCGGGAATCTGCATGCTTCATGATCAAATTCTGCTGAGCTTCACTGACCGCATCACTATTGTTCAACATCTTCCCACCCCCATAGCGCATCCGGTGTGCAAACATGGACTAAAGCCAACCATGAATCTCCCCAAGATTCCTCAGCCGAGCAGACATAGTGCCACTAAGCATAGGCTGATCCCACAGAAGAACCGGATGCCCGTTGACCACTTCAGTTTTGCAAAAGATATAATATTCCTCCACCTCAGGTCTCAAAGGGAGTGGCATCTGCTGACAACCGCCTTCGACAAATAGACTTCGGAGTTTTTCCATAGGAGAGGGTTGGGGATTCAAAAGCTTGCAGCCAGAAAAGTATACCAAAGATGAAAACGTGGGGGCTGAAAATAAGCGACGGGTCGTCAATAATTTCAGGGAACGGAAAAGTGTTACTAAGAAGAGTTAGTTATCTAGCCCTTCGGGATCATGGCATAATAGATACTCACATGGCTTCAGACCCGAAGAACCGCTTCGTATGTTCAGACCTGACCTCGGCCAGAAGTATGGGAGGGCCACCCTGAGGATCCTTCCGTATAGAGAACTGGAGATGCTTCAATTGCAAAGAAAGCAAAGCACTCAGTCGATTCACCGTAAATATGCCAAGCATACTGAAAAGACACATCTGGATACGCTCGTATCCGAAATGGAACCGTCTTTCCTGTGTTCGAAGGATGGTCTCGTTCAATTGGGTCAAGTCTTGGACGTAGACTGGTTCTTTGCCTCGCTTTTGATCATCTAGCTCAAACTTGTCGATCAGTTTCCGAATCCCCTAGAATTTCTATTAGCTCTCCCTGCGTTTTAACGGGGATGGGCCACTAACGGCATTGATCTCTTCTCTATCCTCAGAGCTGAGCTTGGTGCGGGTGATTCTCCAATAGTAACCTTGAAAGCTCTTCCAATCTGCTTTGAGGGCGCTCGCTTTATTTGTGCCTTTCAGGTGTCTGCCACCTACACCGTACTTGAGTTTCATGCAGTAGTTGAGGAATCGATGCACATCATTGGAGGTGACTTGACGAAGAGCCTCCTCCGCATCGCTCCGTTTTGGAAGTGCATCAGAGCCTCCAGCCTTTACTCCACAGTACCTGGTCATGTTAGCAGGCTGCGAGATGCAAGTCTTAGAGCGTCCATTTACTTATGCCAGCGTTGCTCGATCCGGACCCGACGAACCACGGTTTTGTCAGAACGCCCGTAGCCCAGAGGAACATTTGTGATGTCCTCATCTGTGTCATCATCAGGGTCGTCACTGAAATCAGGTAACATATCAGGGCAGACATGGTCTTGTACTGAGGGTTTGGGTTTGTATGAAGACTCCTCACGGCGATCAAGACGCGGGAAAAGTTCTGGCAAAGTCTGAGCTGTCGAGCCGCAAAGTTGACCGTCATCTGATTCTTCACTGTCGCAGTCTGGTCGGAAAGACGCTCCGGAGGTATCGCTTTCATTGCCTATCAACTGGTCAGACATCCCAAGGTCGGAGCCTGTTGACGACATAATCGGATGGGCGGATCAAGGACGTAAAGAGAAACATAAGGTCGACCTGGTCACCTGGGTAGCAAAAGAAGACAGAGGTTGACAGCGACCAGGGCGGGCGCAGTTGGTGGTTTAAAAGGCCAACGAAAGCTGAAATCGATTGTCGCCATTTTTGGCGCCGCAGGGGGCATGGGAGCGCAGCAAAGGGTTGGGGTGGGGAAAGACTGCTCAGTCCGAAAGTGAGCAGAAGCGCATGGAATCTAGCAAGTCCCGTGCTGCGCAGGCACCAGGGGGGAGCGAGCGAACGTACAGTACGCCAAAGGGGCCAACGCGTGACGCCGCCCGTTACGGGAGAACGGGGGGAAAGTGCGTGGCCATTTTCGGCGTCAAAGGGGGCCAGTTCCGGCCGTCCCAGCACAAATGGTTTTTGTTATCGAGCACAATCAACCAACCTCCACCTCCGCAAGACCCGGGAAAGATCTCGCAAACAGTTGGTCAGCAAGTTGGCGTTATTTTGTTTTTCCAACCAAGTGTTGGAGAGCATTGCTCGTCGAGTTTGATCAATGCACTCGATCAACAGGTACCCGACACCAATCACACCGTCTACAACGGCTTGGGTTCTGTCCGGAATGACGGCAATAACATGAAGGCACTAGGAGGGCAAAACATGATAACAGGCGGCGGTGTAAATATCGAAGGCATCGGTTTAGAAAGGGTAGATTTCAATTCGAGTGAACTAGATTTTGCCAATTGAGTTGATATACAACAGTTAGGAACCCTTGGTTTCGTACGGTTTCACCTGTTGACATAGCAAAGCCATACAATAGTGGGATTGGCACGTCAAGCCATGCATAGGCACCGGCCTCACATCGTATCTTTTCGTCGCCATTCCCATGCCGAAAGTCTTCCCCAACATGGTAGGGAAGAGGAAGTCGAGGGAGGACACGCCTGCCCTTTCGGTTAATCTATAGTTGTAGCTGGGACACAAACATTGAAGCTGCCACAGAACCAGTCCTTCATGTCTGCCACATGACATGCTTCAGCAGATCTTAAACCCGGGTGGTTGACAATAACACCTTTCATCCAGACACGTTTGTTGTAGAGGCGAGAGAAGAAGCGAGTTTGTTGGCCATAGTAGGCCAGCTGGTGAAAGATATAGACCTCCCGCTTCTTTGGCACGAGAGTACCCGATCCCTTCATTCAGGAGACAGCGTGTTCTCGGCATAATAAAGATAATGTTGCTGAAGAGACCTTCGCTGAGTCGTCTGACTACTGGGTTCGGCTGCCTCCAACAGCAAGTAGTAAATAATGGCAGACCAGCCGCCTTGAGAACTGTGAGACTTAACCGCTACGCCAAAAAGGACGCCCTGAGTGACTAAGGGCTTCTCGGTTTCATACAACCCGCGGTTCTGAAGGTCTCATAAAAACGAACGAACAATTGGCCGAATACATAACTACTAGTAAGTAAACTAGTAATGCAAGATCCAACTAAGCTAGATCTCTAAATGCCGCCATGGTTGAGATTTAATACTACAGTACAGTTCCTCTTGGATACAGTGACGAGCAAGGGTATTGCATCGAAGAAGAATAAGGGCGTTCAGATAGCGGTGATGCTCCCAAGTGCAAGTGAGTGTTGAGTGAGAGCGCAGATTTCTTGTTCATAGGTAGACTCTTTCTTCCACCACGGCCTGGGGCCAAATTCAAGTCTCGTCATTAGACTTTTCCAGGAACCTGCGAACTGCGAACCGACCTCAGTTTGATGTCACCAGCCCATCTCCCTGGTTCCGCGCAACTGTTAAGTAAGCTGACAAGGAGCGGTCAAGTCCGTCAGACCTATCCGCCTGGCTTATGTATTAACTCCGTAGCTAACATACCCCCTTTAATCAATCAAGTGTTACACCTCCCGCATTCTCAGCGATGAAAACTTCAGCTCCGTGACAAATTCTATTTTCACCATGGCGGCTGATGTGTAGCGTCCGAGGCCTCCGTGGCACCGCTCCCGAGTCAAGGTGCAGAAACCTTGACAACTTGTTACTGCTGTACTACCATTCCTCCTATCAACTTGTTGCCCAAATCGGAATTTGGACATTGTGGTAGGTCTAATGCAATGTGAGCCGGCCGATTATTGTGAGCGACTCCACGCAAGGCCCACCTCAAGTGTAAGGATGATAATACTAATAATACGTGTTTATGCCGAACCATGCGGTGGTCCTCAGCTTGACCCAACCATACTGCTACGGTATCATACTGTATGAAATATAAAATGGCCGGGGCCTGATCAGGGAACACAACATATTGAACCGTGATTTACAGAAAGTATAACAATAGAGTAAGTGCGCAGGTTCTGAATGTTTTGGCCTCAGACCATATTAAATTCAAAACGCCTTCATATTGCCCTGTCCAAGCAGTGCAACCAATAAGTATATGCCAATTGCCAGACACAACAATCGATTTCCTCTGAAGAAAATGGCGACGGATATTTCCCTCGCAGGTGCAACGATCTCCTCCCATATTTATGTATTACCCCAAAAGACTGCTTCCCATGCTAATTCCCTGGGAAATAACTAGACTACCTTGAGATTCGCAACGCGGCCTTTGAGTGGTCTGAAAGCTACGATCTCAAAGACTGGGGCCGACTTCAAAAGATCCTGGCCCCTTCTGTCCGTCTTGACTTTCGCAGGCTCAAGGGCGAGTTGTATGAGAACTTGACCCCCATGGACTATGCCGCCATTCTTTCCAGCCGGGCGCTCCTGGGTGACAGAACGTTGAAGACACAGCACCTCTTAGGTGGTGCCAAAGTGGAATGCCAAAGCGACGGCACAGTCAAAGTCCAGCACCAGATTCGTGTCGCGCATCAACGCTACAAAGACGATACCTTTGCTGAGGTCCTAAACAAGGGCCATGGTATAGGTGTTACCACGCACTGGTACAGGAAGATAAATGGGGTTTGGAAGATAGAAGGTGTTGCGGCGAGACTGGAGTGGAGTGAATATGACCTCTTTGGTACCCTGGCTCCTCCTGAGGAGAGCTAAATCTTCATGGTAGACAATCAATCTATATCTGCGTCTGGGGAGCAATATACACACTATATGGTTTATCAATTCATCATTGCTGTGTTGGTGCTGATAAATTACACTCTGGAAATTAATGGCCTCTGTGCTGGATGGTTTCAACTCGAGCGAAGCCGGAGGATCTAGATCCTGTGTATCGCATGAATAACGAGGAAAAAGGGGCTCCAAAAGTTATTTGTGCAGACGAGTTCTCGAAAGAGCCATGCCCAGGATCACCAACGTTGGCTGAGTATGAGTGAAAGAGATGTCGCACGCTTTGCGAGGGTGGTACTAAAATATTGGGAAGGTGGGAGAAAATGAAGGCACAAAGTTAGGTTTGGTATTCCAATTATGCTCTGGTCATATGTACAATATGTGCACGTTACATTTGATTTCTTGCTTTTTGATAATTATCTAGTATGTGTGATTCTGCTAATTGTTGAGCCCTGACATGGAAATGTCAAAAGTAGGCGAGAAATGGATATCAAAACAAATGACAAATAGGCAGACAAGAAAAGAGAGCGAAAAAAAATCCTAGGTTGCATAATTAGGCAGTTGGAAGGTATACGATCACCTCGAGCCCTCCTTTGAACGGGGTCGTCATTGACTTGAATCCGTTTTTCGGGTCGTGAACGTAATCGAAGAAGTCCTCATAGGCAGACCGGAAACCGGCCGTATTATCCGCAATAATGAGAGCTCCATGTCTGAGCTTTGATTGAACGATTTTCAAGACTGGAAGTGCCAACGGTGTCCAGACTAGACGGTTGTTGATGATATGTTAATATTCGCAAAGCATTGAAGAAATAATGGGGGCGACATACTATCTAGAAGCAGAAGGTCAACCTTCTCCACCTTATCCACCTCCGCAGGGAGAGTATCGTTCAAATCTCCTTCCAACAGCGTTATCCACGGTTCAACTTCAGGCCCCGCTTCCTTCCAGTGTTCCCGCGCCTTAATTGCTTTCTCTGGCTCTTTTTCCGTGGCAATCACCTTTGCCCCATGTCCAGGTGTGATGGGGGATGGAGATAGCGTAGCGGCATTTTGCCCAGCGGCCAGAGCCAAGTAAATGGTTGAGACACCGAAACTTGTTCCTGCCTCGACTATCGTCGTAGCACCAGTCGTACGGGCCAGGAGGTAGAGAAATTCGCTTTTGTCAGCCTCCAGGGCGATAAATTTATCCTTTGTAAATTCGTCATCCTTAGACGACCATGTTTGGTTCGTCCAAAGGGTGCGGAGTTTTCTGGTCAGGAGCCACAATCGGACGTAAAGGCTCCGCTCTTGGGCTATGGAGGCTGCGTGGAGCCTTTGAAGAAGGTCCAGCACCTTTTGGCTGGCGACAACTGGACTTGGCGACATGACCGCTTATTCTGATTTGATTTGGAATTTGGAGTGAGCAATGGTACCAAAAAGACTATAGTTGATCGAAAGGGCTTCGGAATCGTCTTGATTTTATATGCTTCTGCAAGATTCCTCTTTACGAGCTCTGACTCATGGATTTCAGTTCTAGTATTGCGCTGAAGAAAGTGGGGAATTTTCATCAATCCCCCAATTCCGGTAGAGACTCTGGGGTGCAGGCAAGCACCTCCGCATCTGTAGGAAACTTTGTTCCTGTTAAGATTTTACGTAACCGAACACCTGTCACAGAACTGGCCGCGAACTGCCGTGAGACGGTGAGAGACCGCACCGTAGTACGGAATGTTAGCTTGGTTTGAGGTCTAATGCTAGCCAATTGGAACAGTTTTGTAGGCATATCCCTGGTCAATTCATGCAGTTCGGCTGCCAATTTCGCGAAAAAGCCTCAGCAGTGTTGAGTGAAGCTTCAGACGAGCAGGGCAGCTTGCTTCAAAGATCATCCTGAAGATTCATAAGCCAGCGCTGCCAACGAACTAAGCTAGTTGGTCAAGCGTGCAAAGATAGTTGTTGAGTCACAGTGGGGAAGAAAATCCCTTGATGTTGTTCGTTGGATGGTTTCCCTCATATCAGATAATCGGTCTTGGCGATCAGATAAAAATTCAACCAAGAAGCGACATCGGCAGAAGCCACGTGATTATCGCACGATAATCTAATCTGATCATCCGAATCCCCCGCTTGTTCTAAATATTCTCTCTCCAAGCTGGTTTCTTGCTCATATTCTACGCACGCCACGACTGGACGGAATACACGCAGGTCAACAGCAACACTCCCACGCAGCTAGCCATCGCGGCGTATCTAGCTTCTGCTATTCCAATTACATCTTGCTGCTGCTTGCTTTCTCTGCAGCTGAATTTTGTTAACAGTCCGTCGAATTGGTTCCATCGTGATTCATCAGCACTACCACAATGGCCATGCATTGAGGGCACATCTAGATATCCAGCAGACAGAACTAGTCAATATTTTCACTACCATTTATCGCACTGTACAAGTAACACATAGCAAACGAGCACCATGTCGACTCTGGCCACTGCCTCGACTCCTTCATCAAGTTCGGTGACCTCTCCTGCCCCTCTGGCTCCAGCGGCACCGTCCCGACAAGCCTCTCTCTCCGTGAAACCACTGGCCCCTGGTGGTACGCCTGTCCCTGTACCTCTCCGACCCACGTCTATCACTACAAAGGAGTGGGTTATCCCTCCTCGACCTAAACCTGGTCGCAAGCCAGCCACTGACACCCCACCAACCAAACGAAAGGCTCAAAATCGCGCTGCTCAGAGAGCATTTCGTGAAAGAAGGGCAGCAAGAGTTGGCGAGCTTGAGGAGCAAATCAAACAAATAGAAGAAGACAATGATAGACAGGAGGCCGCGCTAAAGGAACATATTGAGAATATTTCCGGCCAGTTAGAACAGTGCAAAATTGAAATATCGTGGTGGAAAAAACAATGTCAGGCACTCGATAACAGTCTTGCAGCGGAGAAGAGAGCCAAGGAAGAATTGTTGCAAAGGCTCCAGCTAGCGGAGCCAGCGCCCGACATCGTGGGAATGGTAGCTACCTGTGAAAACTGTTCCTCAGCACGATGCAAATGCGTGGAGGATGCTTTCGGCCTCTCTAACCCTCCCGCTGCCCAGCAGGAAGAGACAACCCCAAAGAGAGCACACTCCCCCCACCAGACGGATGCATCAAAGCGGCACAGACCTAGGATCAAGGCAGAACCAGAGGAATTGGAAACTGACTTCACCAGTCTGTTCTCTACAAACCGTGACCATAATGTACGAGCCACTGAAACTTCGGTGTCTCCCAGCAGAGTCATTGACCCTTGCGGCTTCTGCCAAGATGGAACCCCGTGCATGTGTGCAGAAATGGCCGCTGAAGAAGAAAACAATTCAGCACCCATCCAATCACCCAAAAGGAATAATAGAATAACAATCAGAAATCTGTCACAATTTACTCCGCCTCCTTCTGAAGGCGATGTGCTCTCCGAACCCCTTTATTCAGCAACCACGAACAAACCTAATCCATGCATCAACGGACCCGGAACATGCGCGCAATGCCAGGCCGACCCTAAAAGTACACTCTTCTGCAAGAGCCTTGCGGCCTCTCGCGCGAGCAGCGCCGCTGCCGCAGACGCCGGTTGTTGCGGTGGCCGCGGCGCAGGCGGTGGATGCTGCCAGTCCCAGTCCCAGCCCCGCGCCTCGACACGAAACGGAGATCGCAACCAAAACCAAATCCCAACCCACCCTCAAAGACATAATAACCCAACTCTATCCTCACGATCATCATCAACATCGACATCGACAGCTCAACACCAACCCATCACCCTCTCCTGCGCAGATACATACACGGCCCTTTCGCGTCATCCAAACTTCTCCCGCGCCGAGGATGACTTAAACAACTGGCTTCCACGCCTGCATACCTTACCCAACCCGCGAGATCTTCCAGCGTCAAATTATGGCGGTAGGCCAGCGCTGGAGGTCGAGGCGGCGAGTGTTATGGGTGTATTGAAGTATTTTGATAGAAGGTTTGCTGACTAGGCTAAGGTGAAACTGATTTTCAGTTAGCTACCGAGCTTCAAACTTTCCAAAAGCAGCAGCGCTGTGAGCAGGTCTTTTTTATGTCCCCCTTTTTGTTAACCTTATTCTTGGCCAACATTCTGTCGAGAGACGCTTGAGAAATCTATAAATATTTTTTCTTATTGTATATCTTTGAAACCTTCTCGCCCGCGTTGGATGTTTTCAGCTTCATATTACCTTGTTTAAATCTTCTCATCCTCCCCCCTTTTCGAGCTCACCCAAGGTGGAACCTGTACTATAGATAAGATTTAAAAGAAAAGTTAAAAGATAGGGTGAGAGAGATGTCTTAGTTTATTCGTCCTCTTTTGATTCTTCATCTCTTCCTTTACTTCTGATGCTGTTGTGGCCATTGCTTCGTTTTCATTTTCCCTTCCCCACTTCCCCTCCGTTCTTCTACAACCCTTTCCCTACCCTCAAAATCCCTTACTTTCGCCCCTGTAACCCATCCGTGTTGTCTCCTTTGTTGTTAATAATGCTAATGTCAATGAAATAATACGCATTCATCTCTGTTCTATTTCCCTCTTGGATATTCTTGTTGTGTATAACAGGGTGAGTTGTTGGCCCAAAGAGAAGCATATGATATGAATATTAATCAATGTTTCCGTTCAAAAGCAGAAAATTCCTGATATCATAATATACTGCCCAGAAGAAAGCAAAGTTGGCGAGTTCGACACATTGGATTGATGAAGGCGGGGGTGAGCGAGCTACGGGGAGCCCGGAAGACATGGTCGAGAAAAAAAGGATTAAATTTTGGGATTTATCAGTTACAATTCGTCGGTTCTGCTAAGAGGAATATCCACACGACGGAGATAAATAAGAAAAATAAGATAGTCATAATAAATAATAAGACATGCACACAGATGATGCGTACGTAGAGTACAGAAAAAAATGGGTGAGTTTGTGCTTCCTGGACTCGACAAATTACGGTTGCGGTCGTTTTGAGGCTGTTGATGTAATAGGTATTATAGGGAGAGCGGGGAAAGTGTTACATTTGAAATAGAGGTGGGCGGAAAGGGGTGGGGTATTTTGTTTTTTGGCAGGGGAGGTGTTATTATTTATAGATAAACAAGCTTCGCTTTCCTGTGTGGGGTTGTAGAGAAAGGTCTGAGAGTGTAGGCCGATGTTTATGACCCTATCTGAAGGGCAATAAAGAGATAGATGACCATGGCTCGGAGGTGCCGAAGGATACCACATGCAAGCTATACATAGACACTGCATTGGACCTAATGGGGGTACTTAAAACGCGCCTTTGGTAGATACGCTCCCTGATCTCCCGCTGGCGGACTCCAACGCCAGCCTAGCTCCACCAGGTCCAGCCACCATCTCGTCATCACCGGTGCCCAATGCGGTGTCCAAAATTCCCGCGCCCCATACGCCAACAAGCGCCCACATTCCCAATCGCCAGCCACGATATAGCCCCTGCACACCCTGTCCCTGCTGGCGATTATGCGCCCGTCGGTTTCCCGCCATCCCTTGAGCTGCTGATGTCCGGGACGACGATGACGATTGTGCGCCGTGCCGGGAATAAACCTGCTCGAGCTCGAGGGCGTGTGGGTTCGTGCCCTCTTCGTAGACTATGCTCCACATCGTGCCGATTATGCCGCGGTAGGATTGCGGGGTGGGGACGATGGTTTCGATGACGGCAGGCGGTGTAGACGATTTCCTCGCGGTGAGTGGCTGGGGAGGGGTTGTTGTGGAGGTCGGGCTTGGGCTTGGACTTGGAAGGAGACCGCCCTGCTGGCGTAGGGCTGGGGAGGTGAATGTGGCTATTTGAGCGCGGCGGAGGACGGTTTCGAGGGGGAAACGAACGGCTAGGTCGAGGCATGAAGCGAGGAACGTGAAGGCGCCCCACGATGAGGGATTGAGGACGGGGTCGAGGGCGAGGTAGGATTTGAGGAAGAGCGGGATGGCGCTGGTTAGGAGGTTGGGAAGCGTCGAATTTAAAATTGTGATTGGGAGCAGATGTAGTGGGATTAGGTAGCTGGGAGTGGGTAGGAGGCGGATGGAGCGGAGAAGTGATCTTGGTCCTTGGCTTAGCGGTGTGAGGATGAGATATGTGCGTGTTGTATCGATGGGGGATAGGATAATGGCGGAGAGGGCGGAAGAAATGCAGGTTAGTAGTAGAGAGGAACAGGGGGATGTTGACGTTAGAATATCAGGTTCTGCAAGGGAGGAGAAGCCTTCCTCCGGAAAAGCTAGGATAGCGGATAGGAGACTCCGGATGAAAGTATTGAGGGTAGGGAGGAGAAGTGAATAGACGAATGATGAATTCGACGCTTTCCATAGCGAAGTAGGGCCACTACTGCCCCAAAGCTGAGCCAATACTTCAAACAGAGCTGATGGATCCTTGATCTTGAGAGTGTTTTTATTGGCGGGAGCAGATGCAGAGGGTATATAACCACGCCTGTCAGTAATGAGAGGCCGGGAATGGCGGTTTCGGGGGGCTGGTGAAGGACTCGGAGGGGCATCAGATGTAAAATAACTGCTCTCATCGTCGGACGAAGGGGCGGAATCCTATATCGCATTCCACGTTAGCAGATGTATCCATATTATATACCTTATGTACGTAATTTCTATAAAGCTGGTAGCTAAGGAACCATCTTCAAACATACCTCCTCGTAGTAGTTGTCTCGATATCCTTGATCCTGCCTTTGCCTCTCGTCTCTGTCTGCCAAATCTGCATGCGCATCCCGCGCGACATATACCTGCAGAATAGTCTTCGCGACCTCGAATGGCTGGGCCGTCAACACGCTGCCGTACCTCCATAAAGCCTTTTCAACCAGTTCCTTGACAGAGTCTGATATAGTCGGAGACGACTCCCCCAAGTATTCTGAGTAATCGAAATCTGAGAAGATATCTCGCGTCGAATTTCTAATATTTGTCTTACCAACGATGGTGCTGGAAACTGGAGGTCCAGAGGTGGCATGCGGTGGAGACTTGGGCAAGCCGATGGATGGCGGGACGTAGTACGGACGGAGCGGGTTTGGTCCTTCGGAGGACGAGCCCATGATGAGATGAGGGACGGGAGGTGAGTGTTATACTGTCTCAGGCCGCTTGATGAGAAATCCACTTGTTATCTTTATCTATGTGATATTCTGGCAGTTGTTGCTGTGTTGTGTTGTTGCTTGCGGGGGATTGTTTATTGTTATTATGATCGGTTGTTTGGTTGTTGGATGTCGATGGATGTTTGATAGTGTCACTTAGCTTTTTTTGGTGGTTGCGTGAAGTTTATTCGTTTTTTTGGTTTTTTTTTTTTTTTTTTGGCCCGTCACGGTGTTTGCGGTCTCCATAAAATATTTAGTTAAATCCGAGCGGGCTTTTGAACATTTTCTTAAAACAATTAGCCAGCCTCCCTGCAGTCCTCCGCAACCAAAACACATAAAGATAAAAATAAATATATATATATATATATACCCATATACCTTCTCTCTTAGCAGCCATTTATTCTCTCCAACCCTGCTGCCGTATTGATTGAGCTATCCTCTTGATAGCCATGTCGGTATATGGCATAACCCGCCAGCTCCGCATCTGCGTATCGCATTTCCTCAAGGACTCCAGACCTTCCATCCAGCAGCCGCCAAAATGCTGGACTGGCTCTGTGACGTCGGGCTCACGTTCTTTCAATAGTGTCACCCAGACGCACCCACTGTACCTCAGATTACCGACTCTACGAAGGGGGGGATTACATGCGCAATGTTCGCAGAATGCTATCCGGGGAAAGCGGAGATTTTCGGGCACCGCGATCGCGTCGCATGGGCATCTCGACCCTCCCAAACCAGGAGAAGAGTGAGTGATGGGATGTTTTAGGTGTAGCGGTTACCATTGCGTGAAGTTTCCAGCGACTAACAGGTATTTCTGCCAGGCTTAATGTGACGTTCATTGACAAGGACGGGGAGAAGCACCATTTCCAGGTGTCCAAAGGCGACAACCTGCTTGATATCGCCCAGGCAAATGATCTCGAAATGGAAGGTAATATTCATTCCCTCCTGCCGCAAGAACCACTGTTTATTGAATATTCCCGGGCTCCTATTTAAAAGATCTTGTTGAGATCCGGACTAATATATATGCTCAATATCCCCAGGCGCTTGCGGTGGATCTTGTGCTTGCTCAACCTGCCATGTTATCGTGGAAGACCCCGATATGTATGATAAGATGGCAGAGCCTGACGACGATGAGAATGACATGCTCGACCTGGCCTTTGGTTTAACGGAGACCTCACGGCTAGGATGCCAGGTGAAGATGAGCCCAGAGCTAGATGGTCTCGTTGTACGATTACCTAGTATGACGCGGAATTTGCAAGCAAGCGATTTTGAGCAGAAATAGGGCTGAGGGTTGTTCATATTTATCGGGATACCCATATTATTCAACCAGTTCCCGAAGTTTTAGGGCTTCGTTTTTCCGTTTGGGTGATTATCACCGTTTTTCTTTTTTCTCTTTTTTTTTCTTCTCGTCTGTTATTTCTGCATCCATGGCAACCCATCTCCGCTGAGCGCGACAAAGGAACAGGACAGGGCCATGGCGGTTCTTGCGCTGTATATTTGATTGTCCATCGAGGATGTTTATTCTCGATCTCCTCGATATTTGTATTATATATTCCCCCATAGACAGACACACACACCAAATAATTTTCTAAAAAAATGCTTAATGAAATACAAAGAGCGCCCATTTTTATACCCACGCAGGTCAAAAAGACAAAACCGCACCAGCAACCAACGGAAAAGAATATACAAGCCTCATGCCTCTTCGATACCTAAGCTCTTTCCACCCTTCCCATTTATCAAATCCAAAAATCCCTGTTTGCTAACCTCGTTAACCGCCTTCTCCCTCTCCGCCATGCCCACAATACCCCTCTTTCTCCTCTCTTCCCGCGCCAACTCCTCTCCTCGTACCTGCGCCGCTCTCACTGCGTTGAACAGCTTGACCACACCCCTCTGGGCGATTTTCCGTAGCCGTTTCTCCTGCTCTGCAGTTTCACCAGCCTCCCCCCTCTCCACACCAAGGACATCTCGTATCCGCCCACGCTCCAGTTCCTCCCGTTTCTCAGCCCGCAACTTTGCGCGCGCGCGGCTCTCAAGCTTCTCATTGGCAAGTTCGGACGTGGTTTCTGCCGTGGATCTGCTTCGCGACAACAAAGGGTCCGCGCGGGCGGCGGTAGGTAGTTTCGTCGAAAGAATTTTGGAGATGGAGGTTGAGAAGGCGGTGGGATCATTGCGTTTGGAAAGCTTTTTGCGGCGGGTGCTTCTTGACTGGTCCGTGCCGGACATGGAATCATCTGAGTCGATATCGGAGCCAGAGCCTGAGGCTGACGCGGCTGAAGATGGAGCATGGGAGTCTGATCCTGAGGTTTCATCTTCGTTTTCGTCGTCGTCTGCCAGGCGTGATTTTGTAGCGGTAGCAGTAGTAATGCCCTCCTCATCGTCCGAGTCTGCTGGAAGCTTTTGCTCCTGGGCGTCTTCGCTTAATTTATCTTCTTGCTCGCTATCAGAATCTTGCAGATTGACTGCGGAAAACACTTCATCGTTTGGGTCTGAGTCGTTTTCTTCATCCTCTGAGCTGCTGTGGTAGGCCCGCTGTTTCTTGAACTTCTTTTTCGGTCTTGAGGTTCTGCCATTCATGCCATCTTCGACTTTGCGTTTCTTGAATGACGGAGGAGCCATTGACGATTATAAGATTATATATACTGCTTAATATATATATCTATCTCGGTGGGATGGGATGTGAAAAAACATTATGGAATTCAATATATTACATCAGTTGCAATTGCCCTGGGAAAAATAAAAACTCCGCCGAGAAGACGGTCACATGACTTGAGCACACTTCTTCCAGTTCCAACTCCATCGAATCTCCTCCGCAACAAACAGAACAAAACCCAACATTGAACTAAACGGGTCGCGACTTCGATATACATGAGGAAAGGGATTTCAAATCTATCGGAACAAAATACAGTTTTGGCCTTCCTCGCGGGAATTTCCCATAGCCAACCTTGCAGCTACTACTATCTTCTTTGCCTCCCGTTCTCTCCACAACTTCCCCGCGATGGTGCTTCAGGACCTGGGGCGGCGTATTAACGCCGCCGTTAGCGACCTCACAAGGTCAAACAATCTCGACGAACAGGTAGCTTCCTCCTCGATTGCATAACTAATGCGTTTTTGGCTTTATAAAAAACCCCACTCGTTTCTAACTCTGCTACACAGGCATTCGATGCTATGATCAAAGAGATATGCGCCGCCCTTCTATCAGCCGATGTCAACGTTCGCCTCGTCCAGTCCCTTCGCAAATCCATAAAAGCCGCAGTACCATTCTCCTCCCTACCACCCGCTGTAAATAAGAAGCGTCTAATACAAAAAACTGTATTTGATCAGCTGGTGGCGCTGGTTGACCCTCATGCCGAACCCTTCAAGCCAAAAAAAGGGAGGTCGAATGTCATCATGTTCGTTGGCTTACAGGGTGCGGGTAAGACGACAACATGTACGAAATTGGCTCGACATTATCAAACTCGTGGTTTTAGAGCGGCTCTTGTTTGCGCAGATACATTCCGTGCTGGTGCTTTCGACCAGCTTAAGCAGAATGCAACCAAGGCAAAGATCCCGTATTATGGTAGCTTGACACAGACAGATCCTGCTGTGGTTGCTGCAGAGGGCGTAGCGAAATTCAAGAAGGAGCGTTTTGATATCATCGTCGTTGATACCAGTGGTAGACACAAGCAGGAAGAAGATCTGTTTACAGAAATGACCCAGATCCAAACAGCGATAAAGCCGGATCAAACTATCTTGGTGCTGGACGGCACTATTGGACAAGCTGCCGAATCTCAATCTTCTGCATTCAAAGCTACAGCAGATTTCGGCGCTATAATCATCACCAAAACTGACGGCAATGCTGCGGGTGGAGGTGCCATATCCGCTGTCGCCGCAACCCACACACCAATCATTTTCTTGGGAACTGGAGAACATATGCTAGACCTTGAACGGTTTGCTCCAAAACCATTCATCCAAAAACTTCTAGGCATGGGTGACATGGCAAGTTTAGTCGAACACGTCCAGGCTGTAACCAAAGACTCCGCCACCGCCAAAGAAACCTACAAACACATCACAGCCGGCATTTTCACGCTTCGCGATTTTCGCGAAAATATCACCTCTATCATGAAAATGGGGCCGCTCTCCAAGATCTCAAGCATGATTCCAGGCCTCTCAAATATCACTTCAGGCCTGGACGACGAGGACGGCTCCCTCAAACTCCGCCGCATGATCTACATCTTCGATAGCATGACGGCTGCCGAACTCGACGGCGACGGGAAAGTATTTATCGACCAACCTTCCCGCATCGTGCGTGTGGCATGTGGCAGCGGCACCACCGTCCGCGAAGTTGAGGACCTTCTCTCCCAACACAAGATGATGGCTGGAATGGCGAAGAAAGTTGGCGGGCAGAAGAAGCAGATGCAGCGTGCGCAGAATATGCTCAAGGGCGGCAATAAGGAGCAGCAGATGGCAGCTATGCAGAAGCGCATGGCAGCAATGGGTGGCGCAGGTGGGATGCCAGGGATGGGTGGTATGGGTGATATGGCAAAGATGATGCAGATGTTGGGTGGTGGAGGGGGACCTGGGGGGGCCGGTGGCGGCATGCCGGGATTAGGAGGGATGGACTTGCAGAGCATGATGAGCCAGATGAGTGGATTAATGGGAGGAGGCGGTGGAGCTGGAGCTGGTAGTGGTAGAGGGAGAGGAAGATGACCTTTCCTCACTTGACTTTTGCTTTTTTTTTTTTTTTTTTTAATTTAAATATCTGAGGCCCTTTCTCTCCCATATCGCCAGGGTGTACTCTGTTATTTAAATGGCATGACACATGTGACATAGAAAGGCGTTAACGGAGCGTTTCATTCTAGCCCCTGGATTTTTGGGGTCTTGTTAATTTATTAACATTCAATGTTTTGTATTATCATTATTCCGACTTCAAAGCCTACCTATTTACTTATTAACGTTGACAGCTAGCTACATGTCGAAACTTGCATGCTCCGTCCAGTTACATACCTTCTACATGCGATATTCTCGCTCCTGATTTTTTTGCCCGCAGCCTAGAGGCTGGGGCCAGCATCCCCAAGTGCTGTCAAGGAGACAACCTACAGTTGTACAGATAGTTATACAATAATAAAAGAAAAAAATATACATGTAACAAAAAGTGGGGTGGCGGAAAATCCCTAACTCCCGTTTGAGCCCCCCTTTATATCTCTGACCCGACCTCCCGCTTCAACAACACCAACAACATCCACTTAATAACCCTTACAGCCTTCTTCACCAGGGGCTTCACCAGCACCTCAATCTCACCCAAAACCCTCTTCACATTGTCCACAATAGTCGGGTTTTCAAATTTATCAAACACCACTTCTCCTGGCGGCAAAATGCGTCTCTGCCCTTCCGCCCACACTAAAGGCGTAGCCAGTTTGTATTCCCACGCCAGCTCGTCACCGATATACAAAGAATACCTCAACACCGAATATTTACCGTTCTCAACGTCGATATTAATTACGCCCACCTTGTTATTACCCGCGGGTAGGTATTTGATTAAGACATCCTGATTGTCGGTCTGTAGATAGGAGTCCATGGGGACGTAAAACATATTCAGCGGGCCAGTACAGAATTCATGAATGCCCCTGCCGTCCTCCAGGCTACTGCCACCTTCATCTGCCGTAGCTAGAGACGGATCAGGAAACCTCGTCGCACCAAATTCATGTCGGTCGCCACTCAGCAGCACGACACGAATCCCCAATTCCCGCTCCGCCTGCCAGATAGCGTCGAAAATCCGGCGTCGTTCAGCTAGGAACCCTCCCCATGTATCTTCTGTCCCGACACGCCAATTTTTGGCAAACGGAACGCTGCTGGTGACTATTTTCCATTCCACGCCCGCGGGTTCTTGGCGAGAGATAAACGCCAGGAGGGAATTAAGCTGCGCGAAACCGAGCATTGTGGAGCTTTCCTGTAATGGCTCAGTGCGGTATGTGCGTGTATCTAGCATGAAAAAGGAAGCGGGCCCATTTGTGAAGGAGAAGTAAGTGGTATTAGAGGGGATGGAGAAGGAGGATTTGTCGATTGGTGGGTTAACGCTCAATTGATAGTGGTAGTATGGGTCGAATGCTGCTGGATAAGGGTCGGTGATGTTTCCCAAGTGCCAGTCGTTGGCTATTTCGTGGTCATCCAGAGTATGCAGCCAGGGGATGTTGATTGCTGGTTCTGGGCCTGTGTGCCATGACGGAGATGCGTAGACTTTGCGGTATTCGCTGCGGTAGTCGGAGATGGAAGATCCCCAACGGAAAGGCACGTCTATGTAGATGAAATCACCCAGGAAGAGCATGAATGAGGGGCGTGAGAAAGATGGGAGCTTTGACACGATCTTGGAAAGAAGCTCGAGGCCGTAAATCTGGAACGGGTGCTTTAGAGGGTTGTAGGGGAAGTTAGGCTTTATGCAACTCGAGCTTAAGAAGGTGATTCTGTTTGCTGCTGCAGAGCCGGGTGCGGGTGCTGTAGTGAATTGGCCAGATAGGTTATTTGAAAACGAGTATCGATACTCCATCGATGGTTGAAGGCCCGTCAGAGTTACTGGGTGGGTATAATCAGTGTCATTATTGAGCAGGGTTATTATTCCCCCTTGAACCAGCTCTCCCTCGCGACCATTTTCTATTGCCCTGTAAGATAGATGGATGGGAAGCTTTGCGGCATCGGGCTCGCGAATGAGGATGTTGGCAGTTGTTGTCGATACATATCCAACTCGTGAAAATGCCAAATCAGCAGTGGAATACAGGTAATGGCCCCTGAGAAGGACATCAAGAGTGGCAAGGCCCATTAATATGTTAACCCCGACAGTCGCCAAATTGGCGTATCTCGCCACGGGCCTGGATGGTACGCCAGTTGAAAGCGCAGCCAACGAAGACATTGCTCTCCTACTATTTTTGCCTGCCTCGTTTCCCCCATTCGAACTTAAGCTTCCTTTCGCCTTTATGATATCTCTTTGCCTATCACCAGTCGTGCTACCCTTTTTTTGCCACTGTTGCAACACGGGAGTTGTGACAATCACGAAGATTGAGGTCAAGTACACCAGCAACGAAGCAAAAATTAGCGGTGGGCCATGATGTCCTGGAATCTAATTTTCATACTTGTGAGTAGAATGTCTATGAAAGAGAAAAGAATCAATTTACAATTGACAAAGGCATGCAGACGTACCCATCGCAGAAATATATAAGCCAAAAGCCTTACGAGAGCGGAGCTTGTTGCAGCTATATATCGATGGAAAGAAGGCATAATTGCAAAACGGTCCGCACGAGCTGAAACCCTATTAAAGCGTCCGCGATTTCATCCTCTGCTTGCATAAAGTTCTGAGTCCGATGTTTGTGTCACTGTTATAAGTGTTTCGTTCACGGGCGATGTTTCGTATTCTGCCAACTTACGTATCTACTTATTAAGTACTATTTAGCATTTCCAAATGTCTCGGGCAGCTGCTTCCGCCAGAAAGTCTGATACAAGCTCTGAAACCTTCGGAAGTAAATATACTAGCATTTATACAACTGGCAGCTACGTGTGACAAACATCAAAACTGAGCTAGTACGAAATGCGGGAATAAATCTGCTAACATATACCAAAGGGGGAATCGAACATGAGAAACCTTGAAGGATTTGTTCATTTTTTTTTTTTTTTTTTTTTTTTTTTTTTTTTTTTTTTTTTTCAAGTTTAATTTGCCCATCTCCGCTGAATATAACATCGTGCTATCGAATGTACAGTTTTCATCCCCATGATTAAAGACATACAAGCCGCCCACTGC